>JAJOOS010005835.1:0-23911 GCA_029582725.1 Solanum chiquidenum
TTTTCAGTCTTTTAGTTTCAGTTTTGCTAGATCTAGTTGGGGCATGTCCCAACATTTCTAGTAAGTTTAGAGGCTTATTTCAGACATAGTTAGATTCATCTTAGTATTGAGTTAATATCTTCTTTGTATTAAACTCATCAGTTATCATTTATCTCAGTTATAATATATGTGTATTTCCCATCTTTTCATTTTAAATTATGATTTAACTTTCGCACCAGTTTACTATTTTTAGTATGCTTATGATCATGCCAGCAGGGTTAGCTTGTGATCACTTGTGGTCCTATGTCCCGTGTCCGCGTCTCGGGGGTAGTCTCGGGACGTGACAATTGCCCTCTCTCGCTCGCTTCTCTCTTGCCTCTCCCAATCTCGCTCACATTTCTCCTCCCTCTCCCAATCTCGCTCGCATTTCTCCTCCCTCTCCCAATCTACGAATCGTAATTAGTAAACTATAACTATGAAGTATAATTAAGCTATTTTTGAGTGGCTATATATAAAAATTCCCCAAATAAAAATAGAATGTACTTACTAATCAACAAAAGAAATACTAAATTCTAGTTGTGTGATGCCTCATAGGCTCATAGCTAAGGAAAATCATAAAATCAAAGGATTAAAAAAAGTTTTTGATGAAATTGAAATCATATAACTAAATAATCTAACATAAAATTTCACATCTACCTAGCTATCATAGTGAAAGCAAAACTTGAAGTATCTTTTCTAAGAAGAAGGTGCATAACTAATTAACACAACATTTAAAACATAACAAAATATATAGAAAACTAAATTAGTGTATGCATGGGACAGGTCTCTACTCATCACAATAAATCTAGTTTATTTTACATAAATAGTTAATTCATATTAAATACTCGATTGATGAACATTTCAATCATATTTTGAAAATTCTAAAATATAATTGAAGCATAAACTTTTTGTATAAATAAATAGCATCACTATAGCAATTTGATTTAAATGATCAAATAATAAACCTAGAAACTCGTGCACATGGGTCTGCGTGGTGTAGTCGGTTATCACGCTAGTCTCACACACTAGAGGTCCCCGGTTTGAACCCGGGCTCAGACATTTTTCCCCCAAATTTTTTTGTAGTTTTCCACTCGATGCTTGGAACTCCGACTAAATCTACACAGGGTCTATTCGGCTCCCCAAAAAATCATACCGTGCTTTTTAACTTTCTATTTTTTTGTTTCACACTCGATGCTCGGAGCCCACTCTAGAGTTTCAATTAAATTTGGATTGACACTTTTTTTTTTAATTTCCCACTTGGTATTCGGAGAATTGGAGCTCACATTAAAGCTCTGTCTAAATCCAAATCAGGCACGGCAGGCACATTCGAAGGTGACACTTCTAACCGAATTTTTTCTATACCCACGACTCGAACTTGAAAACGTGAAGCAATCCACCACACTTTACCACAACCCAGGTTAGGTTGGTTTTTTTAACTTTCATCTTCATCATTCGTGCACCATTCCAAAAATATTCAAACCATTTTACTACTCTCTGCAGAGCTGAATTTCCACAGGCCCTTAAAGACTTCAGTCCTTTTTCCCCCTTGCTTTGTGTCCGGTGAATTCTAGGGTTTCGCCTATTCTTCAACAATGGATTGGGGAACTGTAACCACAGAGGATCTAATTGAGGCTCTACGCGAAGTCGAGTGGTCATCTCCACCACGTCCCTTCTCTGAATTCTTCTCTCGTTTCACTTTCCCCCGATCTTATTCCAAATGGAATAGTCGACTCAAGTGTAATCTCTACTAGTACGTTCTCTTTATTGGCAATTCAATGCACTAATTAGGTTTTTCTGAATTGCATTTAAAATGTTTTTTTTTAATCCTTTTGCAGTTACAGGACGAATTACTTTATTATGATTGTGGCTATTCTTGGTAAGGAAATATTATTGAGTTATGTATATGAACTTTAGCTTTACAGTGTTTATTTTGGAGCTCATAAGTACATTCATTTGCATTTTGTATTGCAGCATTGGGGTTTCTAAGGAAGCCACTTGCAATTGTTGCTGCGCTTTTGACAGCACTTAGTATTGCTTTTCTAAATGACAGGTATTCTATTCTGATCTATTGGTGAGGTTTTTTTTTTCCATTAGAGTTTTAGTTTACATACCATTTGCCTATATTTTGGATTGTTGCCTTCACTTTTCTAAGGTGGAATGTGGGGGAAAGAGGGTAAATGGTTAGAATAAACAATGTGAAGGAGGGGGGTGAGGGGTGATATGGGTAAAGGGGTTGGTTCTTTTCACGAGTCCGCAAACATGGCAAGTTTAAAAAGCCAGTTTGGATTAAATGCACAAGGTGGAACTTCATTAGCAAAGAAAGGCAAATATGATTTGTATGGGCAACGACAAGGGTGTTTTTGTGACTAACTTCAATCGGTGAGCAAAGTTAAGGGAAGTCAATAGGCGAGTGAAAAAATTGAACCTTTTCCAAGATAAAGTAATACCTTGGCTTAGTCGTGCAACAAATGAAATATTTTCAAATTTTTTGTTAAGACATAGGACGTGGATCATCTTGAGTGGTGGGTTAACTAGAGACGAACCCAGGATTTGAAGACTTGCTGTGCACCAATCTAAACTTAAAATAAAAACAACAAAATATGACTTTAGTTGGATTTGAACCTTGGTCTCACGAGTGGTACCTTTGGCTTGTACCAGCGGCACTAGGCACTCCTATGCTACTCATAAGTGCACTGTTAATTGTATCCTAGTTTCTACTAGTTTCCAAGATAGATGTACATATATACACATGGTTTTTTCTGAAGTTAATGGGTGCATATGCACCCCAACTTTGCATGTGGGTCCGCCTATGGGGTTAACACCTTTTGACATCTATGTCCTTCTTGATCCGCTCGTCTTTTTCGTTATGCTTTTGTGCAGGTTATTTATATTCTCTTTTATTCGAATTAAACTTGATGCATTTCCAAACTGTTCTTATTCATAAAATTTCAAATTCTCCTATCTATCATAGGGTTAAAAGTTAGCCTTCCTAGCTTTGAGTTATTTTTCTTGGAGACTTATATGGCTTTACAACTGCAGTAGGTTGAACAGGATAGTCTTTTGGTTTGGTCTACGAGTAAATAATACCTTTCTGATGCAGGGATGTAGTAGTGAACTAAATGATTTTTTCATTCGTGACACATTAGCATACCCTGCCCTCCATATGGAGAGAAAATGACGCAAGTCATTTGGACTCCTTGAAAGTTTTTCTATGTTTTTCCCCTGGTCAATAATAATTCTTTCATATTAGAAGGAAAAGCACTCATGTTAGCTTGTTGCTTCAGGTTTTCTGGTTATGCGTCAATAGCTAGAAGAATAACCGATTCCAACTGTCTGTTTTACTATCTGTTGGATATACTAATCTGTTTGTTTAGAGATGCATGTGAAACAAATTTTGCCACCTAACATTGAAGTACAGATGTATCTCTTAACTGTTTTTTTTCCCGGTATAACATGGCACATTCTCGATGCTTCTGGATATTTGAATATATTATCTTTAATAATAAAAAAATAAAATTTCCACTGAAGAAATAAGGTTTGATAACAGATTCATACTTTATTCCTGTATCTTTTAATGTTGCTAAGGATTGTTCCTGCAGTTTTGCAGGTACTTTTAGTGAAAAGGTGACAAGAACTGTCAGACAGTTTTCACCTCATTTAGCTGCAAAAATGAGGCCTGCACTCACGTAAGTATGCATGTATATTTATAATTTTAAGCACACTGAGGCTGTATCACTGGTGACATATATTTGATAATGTTCAGGCCGGTTATTCGAGGGCGTCCATCCACTAAAAGAGCAATATTCATTTGTGGAAGGCCTCGTTGGGTGTTTGTCTTTGTATTCTCTATAGGTACTGGAAGTGTTTGTTCTAGTTTATGTTTTCTATCTTCCTTTCTCTTCTTTACTTTCATGTTGAATCTTTGGGAGTTGTATTATGAAATTCTGTTTGATACTGTTGTGCAATTGTGCAGTGAGTTTCTTCCTCTGGTTTGTTTCCTGTGGCCTCTTAACCGTCCTTTGGGCTTTTGGTATAGGTCTTCTTGGTGAGTTCTCTCTTCTTATTGTAATTTTTTGTTTTTTGTTCAAATTCTATGTTATGATTGAATAAAACTCTGTTCTCTTTCTCTTTCAGCCACTCTTGCTCATGCAAGCTTCAGGAGTCCTAATTTGAAGGCTCGCCTCAATACATTCCGTGAAGAATTCCGAGCTGTCTGGCGCAACTATAGTGAGCTGTAGCTTCAGTTGAGTTCCGGTTGCTCTACCAATCTGCAATTAGATGTACTGATTCTCTCATTATATTTTTCATTGGCTTATCTGTAAATTAGCATGGTCTAATCAGTCTTGAAATAGTAACAAGAATGTGTGGTTCAGCAGTTTACATGCTTGTGGGAAGTCTATTTTCCTTTCGTAAAAGAAAAGGAAAATACTTGTCAATCCTGTACTTCTGAAATCTCTCTCCAGTTTGATATGAAAATAGTGAAATGCTTACCTACTGATTAAGAAAAAACTAGTGAAATGTTGACGTGATAGCCAAATGGATTGATCTATTTAGTGGAAGTTTAGATATAAGCTAAGATCATATGACCTACAAGGCATTGTTTTTGATTGTTCTAGTGAAGCCTTAAGTAGCTGGTACATTTCTACATTCTTTTTAGTTTTAATTCGCTGGTGCATATTCTGTAGTAGAGGTGCATTCCTTTCTATTCACTCATGCATTTTCTTATACTTGTTCAAATTTTTTTTGAAGAAGAGATGGTGTGCCTGTTTCTCGTTTTATGAAACCTCGAGGTTTGCATTGACTCAATTTGAGCATTATAAAATACTTTTAGCTTATATAAATCCAAGAGAAGACTTGGATCTAGGGTCAGTAGGAGTTATTATTTAAAGAAAGTTGTGTCCACATATACCTCTTTCCCCCGGTGTACCACTTCAATTATGGAAATGCAACTAATTTGGTTAAGCTGCATCTCAAATTTTGCCCAGCCTCAAATAGTATGCCATTTCTTTGACGAGACTTCTTTAGATAGCAGTTTGACGCCTTATAGCTCAAAAACTGTGTATATCAAAGCTCCACATTACAGATATTTTCTTGAAAAAAATGGCTGCTATTTAGACTTGTGTACTGGTCTCTGGGATAATTGTATAGGAGTTGGCCGTGCAATGTATTAGTTTCCTTTGTTAAATTCTTACCTCTGCGGTTACTAATTTCTGCAATTTATACACATATTAAAGGCTTTGTGTTATCTAGTACGCAAAGATTCTGTCGTTTGCACATTAGCTTTCTCAGATTGCTTTTGTTTAGTTTATATCACTTGCAAACTTGTTATGTTTCTCCTTCCACTACATATACTTGAATCTTGTTAGCCTTCCCGGATCCAAATTGAAAATAATGCATCTTGAAAGAGATTCTTGGTTTCTTTTCCATTGGCTGATGCAAATTACATATACTTGCTTTGGAAAATCAGAAAACATATTAGATGCTTCCTAGTTTTTCACCCAATCATAGTAATCATAACTCGGATTACTCCATCACCAACTATTGTCGTGGAGTGAGTAGGTATATAATCACTTTATCTAGACATCTTAGATTCGAGTCTAGGAATGGAAAACATGTTCTGTTTTAGGGGGCTGTGGTTAGTCAGGACTTCGAAGATCATATCGGACATAATGAAAACCCAAAGAGAAAAAAGGTGAACATAATGAAAACCCAAAGAGATAAAAAGCTTGAAACATAGTTAATAAAGAACAATATTTCTTTTCCCTACTTTCATAAATAAATCATTCTACCTACTCTATATTCCTAATGAAATTTCTAACTTCTAAACATAATCATGAATTCAAAAAGCTTACACAGAGTTACCAACTATAATCTGAATGAAATTCAACAAATCATGATTATCTTGTGCAAGAGGGGAAGCCAAATTCATGTCATCAAAGTCTTGATTGCACTTCAAAACAGCAGCCTTAGCACCTGCTCCTAGTTCACTTAAAGGTCTTGCTGTTTGAAAAGCTACTCTCATGCTGTTGAAATCTAAACTGATCAAACTATATGCTCCACTACAAGAGCCCAAAACAGCTTTAATATTTCGATCTGTTTCTCTTTGCAACAGAATTGAACACTTATTACTTACTCCTTTCACAAATTTTGCTCCCAAATCAATTGCTAATGTTTCAAGATCATGAACAGTTTTCGCGGTTTGAAAACGAGGATCTGATGCAATAATCTTTAAGCAAAACTCTGGGTCTTGGATTTTCGTGTGACAAAAAGTTGTCACTAAAGGCGATTGACTTGTGGCTAGCTTTGTAACACATGACAAGAAAATAAAAAATGTAAGTGACGATGAAGTGAAAAATAGTTTGCCCATTTTTATGTCTTTTGATGTGAAAACGGAGCTATGTTCTTTTTTTATGTATAAAATTAGCGTTTGAACATGTCTATTTATAATGGAATTTTGAAGTTGTTTGGGGTTGTGTTTATGGTTAGGAGAACTAAAATATGAAGTAAATGCTAAAATCGGGTATAAAGTACTACTTTGAAGTTTGATCATAAAAGGAAAAATCACATATTTAATATATTTAAGACCAAAAATATAATACATAAATATACTTTTTTTAATGTACAAAACATTAACTATTTAAGAAATCTCGATTTTGTTCTAAAAAATGGAAACTTTGGCTAAATTAGGGAGTGAGATTTATGGGTTAATTTTTAGGTATTTGTTCCGCTCATTCTTCATATATCCCCACAAGAAAAAAGGAAAAAATAAATAAATATACAATTTAAGCACCTAAATAATTTATACGGAAAAGGGCCAAAAATACTCTTGAACTATTTGAAAAGGTTCAAATATACCCCTCATCTATCTATTGGGTTAAAAATACCCTTCAGTTCACCTTTTTGGTCCATTTTTACCCTTAAAACTAACACCCTTTTATTTTTTAATTATTTTTATTACGTGGCATCTTCCTATTGGATAAAACTAAATTCCAACCCATTAGATTTTCCTCTACCACTGACCCATATCCATAGCCCATAACCCAAAACCCAATTTAAAACCCATTAAAAATAAAGGATATATTAACCTCTCTTTCTCCATTAATCCTAATAGCTTCTTGCAGGAATGAAAATTGTGTACCAAAAAAATTTACATGAAAAAATAATATACTACACTTAATATCAATGATCACCTACATGCCCTGCTACATAATTAATCAATTTATAAAAAAAAGATTAGCTAACAATTGTATTTGGGCATAATATTATGATAGCTTACTTTCTCCCTGCACCACGGACCACCAAGAACACCACAACATCTTTTAAAAAATTGACAGAGACGTGGTTTTTAAGAAAGAAACATATACATCAAATTAAGTTGCTTGATTCTTTAACTTGGTCCTGAAATAACTTCTTCTTTCTTTCACAATCTTCAAAAGCCAGAATAAGTTGTTATTTCTTAGAAGATTTATCATAAAGTCACCTTGAAACATTATTATTACAGAAAAGATAGAAAAATACACAAAAATCAATCCTAATCAACTTCAAGCTTTCACACATCAATTGAAGTAGCTGAATTGATGGGTGGTTCTGAGATAGCTTTAGTGAGAAAGAGAGATGTTTTATTTAAGGCATAATACATAAATGTGCCTTTTAACTTGGCCTCATTTTACGTTTATGTCCTCCAACTTTGGATATGCACAAGTAAACACTTAAACTTGTATAAAGTAGAACAAGTAAACACACGAGTCCTACATGGCACAATACACGTAGGACCAAAAATGACATATGTAGGATGCCATGTAGAACATGTGTGTCTATTTGTTCAACTTTATACCGTGCACACCCAAAGTTGAAGGGCATAAATGTGATTTGAAGCCAAGTTAAATGGCATATTTATGTATTATGCCTTTTTTTAAAGGGTCTTTTAATTGAGTTTGGGTCATGGGGCTATAGATATGGGTCGGGGCGGATGAAGGAAAATTTAATGGGTTAGAATTTAGATTTATCCAATTAGAAGATGCCACGTAATAAATAATAATAAAAATAATTAAAAAATACAAGGGTGTTAGTTTTAAGGGTAAAAATGGACCAAAAAGGTAAATTGAGGGGTATTTTTAACCCAATAGGTGGATGATGGATATATTTGAACCTTTTCAAATAGTTCAAGGATATTTTTGACCCTTTTCCGTAATCCATATATAACATTACTTTGATTTTTCCTAAACATAACAATAGAATTCTTACAAAAATACAATAAATTCAGTAAAAAGGAAAGAAAAGACGGTAAATGTAAAAAAAAGGATTTTGTACGATTAATTATGAAATCAAATTTTAATTCCTTCACACCATGTTTGGATGGTTGTTACTCGTTGTATTGTATTGTAGTATTAGTTTAAATACAATGTTTGCTTTAATTGTTACTTAAACTCTATTTCGTATCGTTTAAATTCATAACTACGAAAAGACTCATATTTTATGTAACCACCGATTTTGTGTAATTAATATAAATTTCTCTCTCATAACCACAATTCAACGTGACCATATTTCAATTTCAATCCAGCACGACGAAAGATGGGATTTAACAAATAATTATTATGCAAATACTGTTTTGAAACAAAATAATTTTTTTTGGAACCCCACGATAACCCGCAACCGCTACATGTTTAATAGCCTGCAAACCACACAGGGGATGTAGACCGCACTAGGCAAGCCCTATGGGACAAGCTCGACTCAGAAGGCATTGAGGGGGATCGATCTCGGGTCATCCGTGTGAACAACCACCCTCCAAACCAACTGAGTCATCCCGAACGACGAAACAAAATATTTCTTATACAATCAGTTTTAAATATTTAATATTTCGAGTTTGATGTTGAAATATAGATTTCGATTTTGATTGATTTAAGTTTTGTGTTGTTTCAATATCAGAAATTTTAGATAAAACGAGGTGGTTATCATGAAAAGATGCTGATTTCAAATTTGGTATAACAAATAAATTAATTTCCCCCAAAAAATGATTTAGATTGAATGTTTATTTTGTTGTAAAATTTTAATTTGTATTTGTATGTTCATAATTCATATGAATGGTTTTTATGTTGATTCTGTTAGTAATAGTTCCGTAGTTTTTGCGTATATGCGTTAAAACAAATCTATCATTACACTACGTTGTAGACTAATTTATTAATATATAAATTTATTGTTAATAACATTAGTGATAGATTAAATTGAATTTGAAATGTCAAATATTCCATCTTTGAATTAACAAACTTTATATGGTTTTTAAAAATTATTTTTCATAAAAAGTAATCTTATTAATTAGATGTATGTTCAATGGGCCTTTAGGACTTGGAAGCCGATATCAAATTCTATATGCACTGATTTAAAAGCTTGAATAAATAAAACATAGTGAATCAAGGAGAACGATTTTTATTACATTCAAAATGATACATTCATAAATAAATCATTCTACCTACGCTACATTTCTAATGAAATTTCAACTTCTAATCATATTAATGAATTCGAAAAAGTTCATATAGAGTTACCAACGATAATCTGAATGAAATTCAACATATTATGATTATCTTGTGCTAGAGGGGATACCAATTTTTGGCTATCAAAGTCATTGTTGCACTTCAAAACAGCAACCTTAGCATCTGCTCCTGCTTCACTTAAAGGTCTTCCAGTTTGAAAAGCTACTCTCATCCTGTCAAAATTCAACCTAATCAAACCATATGCTCCAATACAAGAGCCCAAAGCAGCTTTAATTTTTATATCTTTTTCTCTTCGCAATAGTATTGTACACTTATTAGTTACTCCTCTCAGAAATTTTAATCCCAAATCAATTGTTAATGATTCAAGATCATGAGCAGTTTTCGCGGTTTGAAAACGAGGGTCTGATGCAATAATCTTTAAGCAAAAGGCAGGATCTTGGATTTTCTTGTGACAAAAGGTTGTCACTAAAGGGGATTGACTTGTTGCTAGGGTTGTAATACATGAGAAGAAAATGAAAAAAAATAGTGATGATGAAGGGAGAAATAGTTTGCCCATTTTCTTTAATTTTGATATGGAAATGTAGCTATGTTTTGTATATAACAAGCCTTTGAACGTGCCTATTTATATTGAAATTTTGAAGTAGTTTGGGAACGTTAGGAGATCCAAAATATGACCAAGAAAATTGACTAACTAAGCAAACATAGCTACACTTTTAAAAAAATTTCCTAACATAGCTAAAGACTAAACTTTATGGTTAAGTCTCTAAAAATTGGTCAAACATTGATATGGCTAGAGGGGTAAATAAAGAACACTCTTCACTAACTCATGTGTCTTCAACTAAATTGAACGAACAAATGCAATATAATTGTATGAGTGATATACAACTTTGAATTTCAAAGTCAAACCTGTAATTCTGTATGACCATTTATCAAAGTTACCCCATATCTTTGGAAGACTGGCTTGAACGAATCATAAAATTTCCTAATTAAGTAAACATAGATACTATGTAGCAACACTTTTAAAATATTTCCAAATACAGCTATAGACTAGATTTTATACCAACTTTCTACAAATTGGTCAAAATCCTTCCTCACCCTTGTTCTCTCTTGGACACTTCTCTTGACCTAGAGGTGTATTCAAGATTTTGAGAAAATGATGCACTATTACGAAATGATGAATGTAAAATACAAATTTGTCTAGTTTAACCTTAACTAGATGTATGTGTCTACGTGTATTATGCCACGTAGGATGTATGTGTCTACTTATGCAGACTTAAAGTTTAAGGACATAAACAACAATTGAGGTCAAATTAAAGCAATGCCTTTAAAATATTATACTACCAAACATAACTATAATTAGCATTACAATTTTACAAGAAATCCCTAAACAAAAACAAAGGGAAAAGAATACTCAGGCTGTCACCCTCGCTGCCAGACCTCTCATCTCCTCATTGAGAATCATAACTAGGGGTGGGCATGCTACGTATATAGCATGGTATTGATGGAAAGTTCAGTTCGGTAATTTCGATTTTTAAAAATATTATATACTATAACTATACCAAATTAATTCGGTATGGTTCGATATTTTAAAGTTTGGTATCGATATTTTGCTATACAGTATATTGATTATCATAGTTTGGTCAAGTTAAACTTACATTTATTTGCATAATAAAGAATTATGACTTTGGCATTTCAAGAAACGTTTCAATTATATCGTACTAATACCCTTACACAGGAGGAACACGAGCTATCTCGAGAAGATCGATCTCCCAGTTTTAATTTTAGTAGAGAAATTGCTAACGCCAATAGCTTTAGCCTTTCCAGAATCATAACGTTTCTCCATTACTTGCCATGTGCTAGGTGTGAAGGCATCCGCAGTATTCTTCATCCTAACAGCCTCAGGCCAGTGAATCTTCTAAAAATGATAAATCAAATAAGAAAACGAAAGATGTTTAACAATTCAATGATTACGATTTCAAACCAATTTTGACAGGACACAAATATCAGACTCCGAATCGTCAGATCCATGGATTAATACACATAAAAAATCAAGAAATTTGTGTAATTCCTAAAAAGTGGTCAATAAATGTGGAAATATGCGTTAAAAAATCGGTGTGAGTATACGTGATGATTCCTCAACTCAATACAGAGATATTCATAGAGTTTTTTGAGATTAAATTTTGGGTGCTCCGAGGCGTCATATACATATGCTAATACACACACAATTTTGATGAATTTGCATAATTCCTAAAAAATAACCTTTAAATGCAGAAATATGCGTTAAAAAATGGTGTGAGTATACATGATGGTTCCCCAACTCATTACGGAACTCCTCATAAAGTTTTTCCAAATTTTTTTTTGGGAGCTCCGAGACGTTACATTCATGACACAAAAAATTGAAAATTTTGCGAAATTTTTAAAAAATGACCAGTAAATGCGGAAATATGCGCTAAAAATATGGTGTGAGTATACGTGATGGTTCCCCAACTCATTACGCAGGTCCTTTTATGATTTTTTTCAGATTTTGGATGCTCAGAGACTTAGGTCCATAGGCTAATACACATGAAAAATCGAGAAATTTGCGTAATTTCTTAATAAAAAGCCATGTAAATGCGAAAATATACACTAAAAAAATGGTGTGTATATACGTGATGGTTCCCCAATTCATTACGGAGGTTCTCATAAAGTTTTTATAGAAAAAATTTTGGGTGCTCCGAGGCGCCAGATCCATTGACTAATACACACGAAAAATAAAGGAATTTACATAATTCATAAAATGACCAATAAATGCGCAAATATGCGTTAAAGATTGTGTGAGTATACGTGATAGTTCTCCAACTCATTACGGTGGTCCTCATTAAGGTTTTTTAGAAAATAATTATGGTGCTCCGAGGCGCCAGAACCATGGGTTAATACTTGCAAAAATCCAAGAATTTGTATAATTCCTAAATAATGGTCAGTCAATGCAAAAATATGCATTAAAAATGGTGTGAGTATACGTGATGGTTTCCCAACTCATTACGGAGGTCGTCATAAAAAAAATTCAGAATTTTTTTTTGGTGCTCTGAGGCGCCATAACCATGAGCTAATACACACGAAAAATTGAAGAATTTGCGTAATTCCTAAAAAATGGTCAATAAATGTGAAAATATGCGTTAAAAAATGGGATGAGTATACGTAATGGTTCCCCAATTCATTACGGAGTTCCTCATAAAATTTTCAATTTTTTTTGAGTGCTCCGAGGCGTTAAATCCATGGGGTAATACACACGAAAAATTAAGGAATTTACAATATTCCTAAAAAAAATGGTCTGTAAATGGTTCCCCAACTCATTACAGAAGACCTCATAAAAAATTATCAGATTTGTTTCTGGGTGCTCTGAGGCGTCCATGGGCTAATACACACGAAAATACACACACAAAAAAGGAATTTGCGTAAGTCCTAAAATATGCCAGTAAATGCGGAAATATGTATTAAAAAAATAATGTGAGTATGCGTGATGGTTCCCCAACTCATTATAGAGGTCCTCATAAAGTTCTTTCGGAAATTTTTTTGGGTGCTCTGAGACGCTAGATAAATGGGCTAATATACACGGAAAATTAAGAAATTTGCGTAATTCCTAAAAATGTTCTGTAAATGCGGAAATATGCGTTAAAAACTGGTGGGAGTATACGTAATGATTCACCAACTCATTATAGAGTTTCTCATAAGTTTTTTTTTAGAATTTTTTTTGGGTGCTTCGAGGCGTCTTGATCTATATGTTAATACACATGAAAAAAGCAAGAAATTTTTGTTATTCCTAAAAAATGGTCTGTAAATGTTGAAATATGCATTAAAAATAGTGTGCGTATACTTGATGGTTCTTCAACTCATTACGGAGGTCCTCATCAAGGAATTTGTGTAATTCCTAAAAAATGGCTATAAATGCAGAAATATGCGTTAAAGAAATGATGTGAGTATAATCAATGGTTCCCCCACTCATTACAAAGGTCCTAAAAAAAAAAAATCAGAAAATATTTTTGGGTGCTCCAATGTGTTAGATACATGGGCTAATATACATGAAAAATTGAAGAATTTGCATAATTGCTAAAACATGGCCAGTAAATGCTAAAATATGCGTTTAAAAAATAATGTGAGTATACATGATGCTTCCCCAACTCACTATGGAGGTCGTCAAAAGTTTTTTGAGAAAAAAATATTGGGTGCTCCGGGGCGCCAGATCCATGGGATAATATACACGAATAATCAAGGATTTTGGGTAATTACTAAAAAAAGGATTGTAAATGCGGAAATAGGCGTTAAAAATTGTATGGGTATACGTGGTGGTACAGAGGTACTTATAAAGTTCTTAAAGAAAAAAATTCGAGTGCTCCGAGGCGTCAGATCCATGGGCTATAACACACAGAAAATCAAGGATTTTAGGTAATTCCTAAAAAAGGGCCTGTAAATGCAGAAATAGGCGTTAAAATGGTGTCAGTATACGTGGCGGTTCACTAACTCATTACCGAGGTCCTCATAATTATTATTTTTCAAAATTTTTTATTTGGTGCTCCAGGGCGCTAGGTCCATAGGCTAATATACACGAAAAATCAAAGAATTTGGGTAATTCCTACAAAAGGGCCTGTAAATGCGGAAAAAAAGTATTAAAAATGGTGTGATAATACATGGTGGTTCCCCAACTCATTACGGAGGTCCTCATAATTTTTTTTGAGAATTTTTTTTGAAGCTCCGGAGCGCCAGATCCATGGGCTAATAATACACACGAAAAATCGAGTAATTTGGGTAATTTCTAAAAAAGGACCTGTAAATACGGAAATAGACGTTAAAAAAATGGTGTGAGTATACATTGTGGTTCCTTAACTCATTACTGAGGTCCTCATAATTTTTTTTGAGAAACTTTTTTGGGTGCTCCGAGGCGTCAGATCCATATGCTATTTCATTCATAAATCAAGGATTTTGGGTAATTCTTGAAAAATGACCTCTAAATGCGAAAATAGACGTTAAAAAATGGTGTGAGTATACGTGGTGGTTCCTTAATTAACTCATTACGGAGGTCCTCATAAAGGTTTTTGCGAAAATCTTTTGGTCTCCGGTGCACTAGAGTCATGGGCTATAACACACGAAAAATCAAGGATTTTGGGTAATTTCTAAAAAAGGGCCTGTTGCGGAAATGGTCGTTAAAAATGGTGTGAGTACTCATTACGGAGGTTCTCATAATGTATTTTGAGAAGAAAAAAATTGGTACTCCGGGGCGCTGGATCCATGGGCTATATAACACTCTAAAAATCGAGAATTTGGATTATTCCCAAAAAAGGGCCTGTAAATGCAGAAATTGACGTTAAAAATGGTGTGAGTATACTTGATGGTTCCCCGAATCATTATGGAGGTCCTCAGAAGTTTTTTAAGAAAAAAATTTAGGTGCTCCAGGGCGCTAGATCCATGTGCTAATATAGACGAAAAATCGAGGATTTTGGGTAACTCCTAAAAAAGGGTTTATAAATGCAGAAATAGGCGTTAAAAATTGTATGAGAATACATGGTGGTCCCAACTCATTACGGAGGTCCTCATAAATGAAACATTCGTTTTGTTTGAAAATCTATTGGGATTTATATAGTTTATTAGATATTGAAAAAAAAATTATTTTCTATTTTTATAAAATTATGTAAACTTATAATTTATTTTTAAAATTTTTCCTAACTAAAACTAAAAAAATTACGTTCTCTCAAACTCATTTTAAGTCAAACGTTTAGTTTATATTTGATTAAGGAATAATATAAACATAAGTAAGATTAAATAAATAGGATTGGATTTAGAATTCTTTTAGTTAGTCTCAAAAATTGAATAACGTATATACAACTATGACAGAGACAAAACTCATAACAAAAACTTAAAGAAAATACATTTTCTCTTACTCATTTTCATAATATGTCAAACATATACTTCCTCGATTTTATTGTTCATATTGAGGTAGAGTTAAATTTATTTAGTTGCTTATATTTGATTCAATATGTTTATATCTGACTCGACCTGACCCACTTATTTATTAATACTATTAGGCAGAATGACCTGGGAGACCCCTGTACTTGGCTCCGTTTGTCAGTTGAACCCTCCTACTCGTCACTTTGCCAACCAAACCCTTAAACTCATCAGAACACAATATTTTAAATCCCTCTGACCATTGACCGAGCTTATGTGACATTAATATTGGTGATTTGGAAATATGTGTGATTACACGCACTTGAAAGCGAGTTAAAACAATATTTCACTTTTAAAAAAATCAATTTAACAAAATTAAAAAATAAAATTCATCTTCTTCAACCCTCCTTCACCTACTCACCCACCGACATAGGACTTTCTTCTTCTTCTCCACCAGCCCTCTCTCCTCTACCCCTCACCACAACCCTCAACTTTCTTCTTTCTCCAGACCCACATTCACTCTTCTCCGTTTCTTCCTCTTCTTCTTTTTTATACAAATCAGTAGCCTCAACTTCTTCTAAAATTTTCATTTTTTAGGTTTGAAAAATATTAGTGTCATTATTTTATTAGATGGTTTCAACGAGAAAATGTGAAGGATGATTGTGACTATTGAAAATTTTAAAACTCCATTGATAAGCATGAAAAAACTTAAAAAATAATAAATGGGTCTTGTGAATTTGTAAAATTAATTAAAAAATTTGATTGGACTTCATTCAGTTTGTGTTGGTGAACTTGTAGTTGAATTTACAAGTTAAATCAAGAAGAATTTGATCTAATGGGTATGAATTTAGTGCTCAATTTATGACCAAATATGAAGAAGATAACTATTTGAAAGGTTTAAGAAATTAAAAAATTGATCTATTTGATTTTTTAGCACTTAATTTCATACTTGGAGCTAAAAAATGATGTGGAATTCCATGTGTAATTGTGTCCATTACACACATTGACCGGAGGAGAAAAGGGCTTAAAATGTTGTGTTTTGATGGGTTTAAGGGTCTAGTTAGCAAAATGATGAGTATTAGGGTCTGACAAACAGAGTCAAGTAGATGAGAGGTAAAGATGTCTAACAAACTTGAATTTAATTAGATGTCTAACAAACTTGAATTACTATCTAAGCTAAGATGAGAGGTGACAAATATTGTTAGATCTTTCCGGCTAGATTAGTTTCTTTTTGCCTCTTTCTTTGTTGTAAATTTTTCTTTGATAATAAAATTCTTACTTACCAAAAAGAAATATTTCTTTAAATTAGCTTTTAGATTGATGAGGTCACGACTCATGTATATGGAACACTTGTACCACAAGTATAAAAATACCTCTTTTTTTGGCTTCCAAGTGTGTGTTCATTTACGTTTAGGTCTAACAATATTCTATCAGTAATAATTCAGTATCTCATACTTTCCAAATATAAAAATATCATGAAGAAATCGTCTAGCGGGAGTATCATGAATTTTTATTTTTTATTTATAATTTTTCAAGTTGGAATAAGAGCTTGAGTTTTGTTTAATCATAATTTTTTTTTAAATAATGTATTATACCTCCAATTTTTATGAACTAGCAAATTCACCAACTAAACTAATTTACCTTAAACATCCAATTAAATTTTCTCTAAAGAGTAATATCTCAAAATATATATTCTCAAAATGTCATATATTATATTCTGTAAGTACAAGCTACTCATTGCTAATATTTTTTCAACTTTTTTGAAATTGAAGATGAAGATGGAATTATATTTGGTTATGATTATAGAAAATATTATTTGGATCCTAAAAGAAAACATGAAATATGTGGATGTGAAATATAATTTAAATGAAGTTATTTTTATCAAAATTAAAAATTTAGGGTAAATCTGGAACAGAAAATATAATGAAAGTAAGAAAAAATGAATAAAAAAAGTGAAAACAAAAAATTGAATGTTACATTTTCTGAATTACAAATAACAACTTCAAATTTTATTTAAAATTTACATAACCAAACACTGATTTATAAACAAAATTGATTTTTTTTTAGAAAAAAGTAAATAATTTCACGGCAGCTTGCGTAAGCAGAAAAAGCATGCCTTTCATTAGTCCTTGTACGTAATTAGCGTTACTATCAGGTCAGTACAACTTAGCTGTAATAATAATTTAAAAAGTGACCAACTCATTTTTATTCCCTTTTTTTCATTGTTCCGGTTAAATTCAGATCACGCAATACACGGTAAGGCCCATTCTAGAGTGGCGGTGTGCCACTCTTAGTAGATTTTTCTTGATACTCAGGATTTGAATTTGAAACCTTTGATTTAGGATGAAACAATCTCACCACTACATGACAACTCATTTTTGCTCTGCCCAAATTCATAGTGACAGAAAAAAGTGTGTTAACAAATTTTTAGAAGCATTTGATAATGGACACACACATATATATATATATGGAATTGATGACAATGATTTTTCTTCTCTATTTTTTTAAAGCAAATATCTATAACTATTTAACTGTAAATTACTCAATTATTATTATATATTAATAAAAAAATATTATAAAAATTTATAATTTTAAATTTTAAATTCGTCTCTAATATTTCGTCTGACTTAGGATTAAGGAGAAGTGTCAATATCAAAGATGACGTGAATAATATCATGCGACTTGCTTATTGAGTTAAGTTAAATTATATTTTGACTATAAAAACCAAGTTGGGAGGGCATATATAGTTCTCAAACCTCAAATGTCACCACACACGTTTCTCAAATCCATAAAATTTCTTCTTGGAAGATTAGGCTAATCATTTTTGACGACTTTTATCACCTAACAAACATCAATTCACTATGCTCACTTCTTTTTTTCTTTTCTTTTTTGGGTGTGGTGGGGGGTTAATTCAAAATGAATATAATTTCCTAGTAATTGATACTGAATAGTGAAGACTTGTTAAGGGCCGGGAAGTATATGTCATTTGTTTTTATCTGTAAAAATGGGAAGTGTTTATACTACTTATATGGAGTATTATATGTTTTACACATATAAATTGATCCCCACACCACTAAACAAAAATATAGATTCATTTTTTTTGTTTGGAGCAACGGTTAGAAAGAAGGATATTTTTGAACTATTTTATTAGTTGGAGAGCATTTTTTAACAAAAAAATAATGTTAAAAGCATTTTTGAGCCGCAAAAATATAATGGTGGATAAAACTAACGCATTTGGAATAGTTCATGAATATATTTGATCCCTTTCCAAAAATAAAAGAAAAACATTTTCGAGCTATAAAAACATAACAGAAGATAAAACCAATATATTTTGAATAGTTCATGAATATATATGACCCCTTTCTCAAAAAGAATAGGAGCAATACTAAATATGTATATTTATAATCAACATTCTATATAAATGTCATTAAAGGTGTTAGTGACTCTGAATACAATGTCATTAATTCAATTACTACTAAATGTTTTTGAGACAATAAGTACTATTGCCGCTAAAGAAAAATCTATTGTCACGGTTAGTTCCCTACATTTCTCTATTTCTTGTATCTGTTTCACTAGTACTTTATTATAATTCTGTTTTATGTAGTGATTCTCATCATAAACATCTTGTAAAGCAAAATATGTATATATATCACCAAAGGAACATAATAATAATATAGTTTTGTTTCTTTGTAATACTCATGAGTAGGTTGAAATGTCCAATTAACAAGAAATAAAAACATGGGGCGGCAACAAAAATTAGAGCATTGAAAATAATAGTGAATACAATGAATCCTACCACTGAAAATTAATTCATTTGGTTACCTTAAATTCTTTATAAAATAATTAATCCTCACTGTTGCTTAATGAATTAATGGACAAAAGTACCAGTGAGGAAGCCGATGACATATTAAAGTCATACATAAAATATTTTGTTGACTTTGCATTTTTGTTTCTAAAGCGTGCAAGAATATAAATCGTGTTCAGGTTTCTATGCTATTATAAGTTTAATTTAACCAAAACCTCAAATAATTCATATATAGTCAGCCCTCCTATTGTACGTCCATGTATTTATTTATATGACTCGAATCCGTCTATGACAATAATTTACAATCATAAATATAAAGGTGTATCAAATTAAATAAGAAAGTTTGGAGTCTAGCTAAAGCAAATTACAAATCTTCCCCTTTTTTAAAATTGATCGAGTTGGATTTAAATGTGAATGCAGTTATCAAGACCTTTTTATAACAATTATCCTACATTCATTAGAACGATCAAGTTTTCTTTATTACTGACTTTCATATTATGTTATATTATGTATTCTTTATAATTAGAACTTCCCAAAATAAATTCAGATAAACAAAACTGTTATAATGAGATTTGACGATAGAACTCAACGTGTGTCCGCAATAATCATATTATGTGCTTTCTGCTTCAACGGTTTTGCGTGTGTTGTAATTCTGCCAGCAGAATATCAGTTGGCACGTCAAAATTAAAAAGCTGAGCTAGTCTT
The DNA here is from genome assembly GCA_029582725.1 of Solanum chiquidenum. Lineage (NCBI taxonomy): Eukaryota > Viridiplantae > Streptophyta > Magnoliopsida > Solanales > Solanaceae > Solanum > Solanum chiquidenum. The sequence goes on from JAJOOS010005835.1 coordinate 19,933, forward strand.
CGATAAATAAATAAGCATCCTCTTTAATATAAGTTTAAACTTTTAAATGAATCGATCACATAATTTAATTAACATATAACATGGTTCGATCGATTCACAAAACCTTGGAGGCCTGGACCACCTCACATTGAAAATGTTTTTTTATTTTAGAAACCAAAGAAAATTAACAACGACTAAAATATTTCGATAGGACATTAGTGTCAACTTGCTGGCAAAGAAAGATAATTTCATAATATTAATTATAGTCATGATATATAATTATTAATCATCTTAATTAATACGAAATCAAGCATGCTTGTTCAATTCATGTCAATTATAAAACTCTCATTCTTTGCCGACCATGACCTCTTCTCTTAATTCATCTTCTTCACGTCCTTAATTAATTGTCCTTTCAATTAATCCTATGGAGAAATCCAACCAAATTATAACATGGAGCTCTGAGGAACTATTAGGTTTAGGGAATGTTAAGTTTTATAGATGTAGCTTTTGTAAACGAGGTTTTTCGAATGCACAAGCATTAGGTGGACATATGAATATTCATAGAAGAGATAGAGCAAGGCTTAGAGAATTTTCAAGTGATCAAAATTTGCTTTCATTGGATATCAAAAACTCCGTTTATCCTCCTCCTCCTCGTCCTCCTCCTGGAAATGATGACTTGTTGCAACGAGAAGTATCATTATATGATGAGGGAATAACCTCGAAGAGGCCATGTGTTAAGGTCATGAGTTGTGATCATAATCCTCCTCCTCCTCCTCCTCTTCCACATGATGTCTTGTTGCAACGAAAAGAATCATTGTATGATGAAACAATTATAAGTAGCCCCTCGAAAAGGCCATGTTTTACATATGATCAAGAAAAGGATCATTATGATCATAATCTTTCTCTTGTAAATGATGATTCGTACCAACGAGAGGTATCATCATACGATGAGACAATAATTAGTAGCTCCTCGAAAAGACCATGTGTTACATATGATGAAGAAAATGATCATCTAATTACATCCAAGGTTAATTATTATGATCATAATCATGAAGTGATTATTGGAGATCTTTTGCAATTACCTTTATTCAAGGAGACTCCATTAGTTAAAGAAGCAAGCAATTGTATGGAAAACGAGAGATTAGAAAACAAGGGCATGGAGCAAAATCATGTTTCAATATTGGATCTTGAGCTTCGGTTAGGGATGGAACCACCCGAGTCCTCGACAAATTTACGATTTGAACTTCATAGGTTTTGAATTTAAAGTTTATGTGATCTAAGATACAATGAATTTCTCAACAAATATACACAATTTGGACTTTAGGTCAAAGTTATTGAGTTTTATCAAATCCGGAATTGTAGTTGGTTTTAACATGTTGATCAAGCTATATACTAGCTAGGATCCATCAAAGAGGTAATTTTCTTTACTCATCCTTACAACTTTCCTCTTTTTATTTTATTTAAAAAAAATATGTAATATTTATTTAAGTTAAACAATCTAAATCAACAAAAGGATATTGTTATTTTGTTTTTTTTCTCTCTTTTTCCTAAACCTTAAACGTTTGCTAGGTACGCATGCTTGTACTCCTATACTAAAAAAGATTAATTCATGTTATATATTTTGGATCAGAAATAGTTTTCTTGAAGTTTAGGTGTACTAACTCTAATGCTATATATATTTCTGTGTTCCTTTTTGTTTTTGTTTTGTTAATTTTACTTTTCTTTGTTTTGAGAGGAACAACACTTCCAATTAATGTTATTATTTTGAAGATAAGGGAGAAAAACATAGTCTAAATCAATGATATTCTTCTAATACATGTATATATCAAATTAATTGTATCCCTCTTCCTTTTTCCTAAATACATATGCATAACCATATATGCATTCTTCCATTGAATTTTTCTAATATATGAAATAAAATTTATCATTACTTAAAATGAAGATAGTTTATTTTTCAAAAGTACCCCACATTTAAACTAGATTTTCACTTCAAGAGATTCTAGAAAACATCAATCTTTATTGGCATTTGAGTAGAAAGCTAGTAGTTAGGTAGTCGGGCATTGTCTATTTTCACGAATAATATTATATTATTATTATTAGTCTCTTATATATACTATGTTATTCTTTGATATATATTTATAAACGTAGAAATATTTTGAGTGAAAGAACATTTTCAATCAATGAAATTCTCGCTAAAACAAATGACTTAAATATTTCTCCCTTAGCTTATATTAGCTTATAATAACAATAACAATATACCCACTATAATTTCACCCATGGAATTTGAAAAAGGTTGATCCGTACCCAAAAATAAAATTATCATGTAAAGATTGCAAAGGATAAAATGTTTAACACAAAAAATTGGCTCCTGAATTAGAATGGGCTTTATCATATAAAAGCCCAAACTCAGTACTAATCTCAAGCTTGATTGACAAGTTAGAGGAAGGGAAAATTATGTGGAATAATAAACATTTAAGGGATTGTTTGGTAGAGTGTATAAGAATAATGCAAAATAGGGTGCATTAGTAATGCTTGCATTAGTAGTGCTTGCATTAGTAATACTCGCATTAGTTATGCAAACATTATTTCTTATACATTGTTTGGTTTGATTTATTAGAAATAACAAATCTTGCATAATTTCTATTAAAAAATATATGATTACAAATATACCCTTCACACTTTATTTATTTGTACACTTCCTTTGCAAAAAAGTTCTTTGCTAAAACATCATTAACTCTTCTTCTTCTTTTTTTCAAAAATAATATTAAATAGTTGTACTATTGCATCAAAATATTTTTGTGGAAAGTTGGCAAATAATTTTTTTTTATCAAATTTATCGTCACAATAGTAATTTTTTTTATTAAATTATATTGAAATTGTTTTTTTTTTAAAAAAAAATATGATACTTAAGAAGTCATAAAGCCTATTAAGACACCAAAAAAATAAAAGACACCGAAAAGCAAATCAAAATAAAAACAAAAACTTATGACAACAAAGAAAATGAAAAGGCTTTAAGGGTAGTTTTGTAATTATTAATATAATGCAAGTGTTAAAATGCTATGTATTACTAATACCTATAATTCCTTGGTATTGGTAATACACAAGTTAATACACAATAGAGTGTATAACTAATGCTTGCATTATATTCTCTAATACACTCTACCAAACGACCCCTTATAGTCTATATTAGGTACTATATCTACAGTTTAAGAAAATTATAATTCGCGGCTACATTTTCTTCAAATTTTTCTATTCATCTGATTTATATAATTCGTCTAATTTGTATAAATTCAGAATTTGAATAATTCGGTTCTTGATCGTATAAATATCCAGAAATTTGTATATGCTTACCCTAGTTATTTGTATACGATATATATGTATAGGTTTTTATTTAAGTTAATTAACATTTATGCAAGTATAATAATCCTTTTATAAATTTGTTGCAAAATCTAATACTCCCTCTGTCCCAATTTATATGACTTACTTTCCTTTTTAGTCAGTTCCAAAAAGAATGACACATTTCTATTTTAAGTAACAATTTGCCTATGAAATGTCTTTTTTACTCTTAATGAAATGATTTACAACCACACAAATTTCTATCATTCATTTTGGACCACAAGTTTTAAAAGTCTTTCCATTTTTCTTAAAGTTTGTGCCAAATCAAAGTACATCATATAAAATGGGACGGAGGGAGTATTATTTTTTATGATTGTTATTTTAATATTGTATGTATTATAAGTATGTATATTTAAAATTAGGAAAATTACGCGGTTAAGAAAACTTATACTACTTAATTATTCATCATAGCTATAGTTTGCTATAATTACCACTCGCGACTAACATTATACATTAATTATGTGGACTGACTTCGAGTTTGTATAATTAGTCACGTTTGTATATGTATAATTCGCAAGAATATATAAATACATACGTATAATATACAATTATCTAACCGATATACATATACAATTCACCTCTCTCCCACTCTTTGCCCTCTCTC
>JAJOOS010005836.1:0-21184 GCA_029582725.1 Solanum chiquidenum
GAAGGGTGGCAAAATGAAATAACGTTTTGGGGGAAATATTAAAATTTCACGTACAAGTAACATATCGATGTAATATTCAAAATCTTCAATATGATTGGTAATATTTGTCATCCTAGCCAACTATATATCACACATATGACACAAAATATACAGTGTTTAAATAGAAATTTGTCATTGGTTGATAACAAACAATGACATATGATGCACCTCTTTTGTTAAATAACTCGATAGTATCATTGAAAGAGAAAATACAACGTCTTTAATAGTAAAATTCATGGTATAAATAATCTATTACACGGTTACATGAAAATTCATAATTATCGAGTAACCCCCCAACTCTCTCAACTTGTTCAAGGAATCAAAAGAAAATATTGAAAAAGATATTTTACGATAGTGTATTCCTTTTCACACCTTAAAAAGTGTGTTTTTTGCTCAAATCTTCGTCTTTGAATAAAATATATGCAATGTAAGTCACATGGGCTGAGTTATGTGCTAGCGAGAGATAATCATTAAGTATCTAAAAATATAATTAAAGTGCACGAGGATAGAATGAAAAGTGCACGAGAATAGAATGAGATATTACCATTTTTTTTATTAAAAAACTTGCAAACCAAAAATGGTGAAGATAAAAAGATATATGATATTAAGTGACATTTATATCGATTATCTATTTGTTAGTAGTTCAAGGAGAAAACAAATAGATATATACAATAAATTCTTTTATTGATTTATTTATTTCACGTTCTTAGCAATGTAATTTGAAAAATGAATATCACAATCAAGTTTTGATTGATATATAAATAATGCATATGCTCCATATTTTTATTAAATGACTCGATTGTAATGAAGAAAGAGGAAAAATGCATTTTACGTATCAATTCTTGATTGAAGAAAGAGGAAAAATGCATTTTAGTCTAAAATATTAAAAAAATGTTTTGACACATTTCTTTGGCCAATGATCCTATTACTCTTTTTTTTTTTATTGTTGGAATTTTACTATATTTCTATGTATTCTTACTATTAAGAAAATGTGTCAATTACTCTTCCCTTCATTAATTTCTATTATTTATTATAAGAATTTAAATACCTCAAACTTTACTATTCCACTTATTTCTATTATTTATTGTAAATTTAAAGGCAAAAATATTTATCACTTAAATCTTTCATTTTCTCCTTAAAGAGTGTAATTTTATTAAAATAGAGTAGTCTAATGAAATGTCATTTCAAATAGCTTGAAGAAAATTAGACCATCCATTTTAACTCTCCTAATTATGAGATTTCTCTTTTTATCTAATTTCAATAATCTAAAATATTTACGTAATTAGTCAATTAAATAATAAGATAATTGCTCACTGAATAAATTTAAAAAATGGAAATGCGTAACTCTCCAAAAAAAATAATCAACATCCATTTATATTTATTACGTTTCATGATGAACCTATGATTAAAGTTGACAATAAAAAAGTTGCACTAGCCAAAAAAAAAATATTTTTTAAATTTTTTCCATATGTTCTTATTTATTATATTAGTTTAAAAAATAAAAGCCACAATTATTATTATTTATTGTCCAAATTTTTCATATTCTTTATTATTATTTTTAATGTAATTTTTATTGTCACACTTAGTGAAAAAATAATAATAAAGAATATGACATTTTTTTAATGTAATTTTTATTGTCACAATGTAAAAATTTGGACAATAAAATAATAAAATTGATATTTATTGTCACAATTAGTAGAGTAATTAATATTTCGTAAAAAAATTACATTAAATTTTTTTAATAATAAAGAATATAAACAATTAGTCCAAATTGTTTATATAAACAATACAATAAATTAAAAAATATTTAGTCCAAATTTTTTAATATTCTTTATTATTATTTTTTAATTTATCGTCCAAATTTTTGTCCATATGTTCTTATTTATTATATTAGTTTAATAATATAACTTGTACTCTCTCTCTTGAATTTAGAATTACACTTTCTATGCTATTCATATGAAAGTTTTGTGTACATATATAAAAAAAAGTTTAGGCTGTTCATTTTATCAATTACGTACACTAATTGATATGCTCATATTTTAAAATAATAATTGTACAAAATTTAAAATATAAATAAGAGAAATATTACATGACTCTAAATTTATATAGTTAAATAAATTTATAAAAGTAAATAGTATTATATAAAGAAAAATATTAGCAAAATAACATAAATAATTTAAAACACCTAAAAATGAGATAGCAACGTATAAAAAATTGGCACATAAAAAATATGTCTCTATATTCTTCCAAGGAAAAATTATAATTCTCTTTTTATTTTTCTTGAAACTAATTTAATTTTATTATTATTTTTTCTTTTATTGTTATTTTCTGTTTGATTTTTTCATATATACATTTTAGTATTGTAATTTCTTAAGTTTTTTTATATCAAATAATATCAAGTAAATATGACCACGCATAGCGAAGTTTGATTAACTAGTTAACAATAAACATTAAAATAATAGCACATTTTATTGTGTATATATCATGAACCAATCAAGAATTGACAAGACAACTATTTATTATTTCATAAGCGTTATGATTTATTAACTTGCTTGCCAAAAAATATATATTTTTGATACATTTTTCCTCTTTCTTCATTACAATCGAGTCAGTTAACAAAAATATGGAGCATATGCATTGTTTATATATCAATCTAAACTTGATTGTGATATTCATTTTTCAAATTACATTGCTAAGAACGTGAAATAAATAAATTAATAAAAGAATTTATTGCATATGTCTACTTGTTTTCTCCTTGTACTAGTAACAAATAGATAATCGATATGAATGCCACTTAAGATCATATATCTTTTTATCTTCACTATTTTTGATTTGCAAGTTTTTTTTAATAAAAAAATGTAACATCTTATTCTATTCTCGTGCACTTTGACTATATTTCTAGCACAACACTCACTCTACATGACTTACATTGCTTATTTCATTTTTTAACAAGGTAGTTCTAAAAATAATAATCTCATGATTCACACAATCTAAAAGTCACTATAAAAATTTATCAATTTTAAATTATATATTTGTGTCAATATAGGACTATCCGTCACACAAGTTGATCAATAAAAAATAACATAGACTCAACGATAAAAAATGAGTCGTAAGTAAATTGACCTAGGCATAATCCAACAAAAAGAATAGGGTAAAACAAACAAGAAAAGGCCATAGTATACATAGGTTCTTCACTAAAACTTTGAAAGGGTGAAGTTTTGTTGTATCATTCATGATATTAAAAGCCATGGAAGAAATAGTTGAGCTTCATTATTATTATTATTATTATTTACATAAAACCAATTTTGTCCACATCTTTATTTTTTGTAATTCAAACAACCTTTTCACACCTATGAATTATCCAACTTATAACAATCCAAAAAATTCAAACTTCTTTAAATTTTTGTTACTTCTTCCCAAAACGGCAAAACCTGCCGCTTCCCCTTTTCCTTTATATCCTTCTTTCTTTCTTTGTTTTTTTTTTCTATATCAAGAATCAAGAAAATAAGGTACTTAATTTTTTAAATATTTTTCTCTTTGTATGCTTTTATTAATATATGGTTTATATGCAAAATTGGAATGTATATGTTTATAATTAAGGAAAAAATATATTTGATTTTAGTTTCCTTTTCATTAGATTTTTCTTTTGCAGTGTTTGAAGGAAGATGGATGATTTTCATAAACGTCTAGCTAGTTTGAAGAGTGTTTTGACATGTGGAATTTGTAAAAAGCTATGCAAAGATGTCACAATTATTGAAGAATGTTGTCATAGATGTAAGAAAAAATTAATTTTCTTTTTTGGGGTTTATTTTTTTCATTTGAGTGATGTTAATAAATTATTTGTATTTGTGATTTCATTATCTTGATGTTCAGATTTTCTTTGTTAAGTTCTTTTCATTGTTTTTTGTTATTCTTATTGAAGCGGAGTTATCGAGATAATCTTTTTATCTCCGTGGTCGATAGGCTTAAACACTACTTTGTGAGAGTAATGGTGTGTGGTGTTGTTGTTGTTGTGGTGGTGTTGTTGTTGTTATTTGTGATTTCATGATCTTGATGTTCATATTTTCTTTGTTATGTTCTTTTCATTGTTTTTTATTATTCTTATTGAAGCGGAGTTATCGAGATAATCTTTTTATCTCCGCGATCGGTAGGCTTAAACCCTACTTTGTGAGAGTAATGGTGTGTGTTATTGCTGTAAAATTTTGGATTTTCTATTTTTAATTTCAATGATTTTGATAAATTATTTTGTTCTTATCATTTCAAGATCTTGAATTATTATTTTTCATTCTTTCCAATGTTTTTTCTTAAAAAGATAAATTTAAAGTAATTTTTTTGGGGTTCATTTTTATTTGTGTAATGTTGATGAATCATTTGTACTTCTGATTTCATAATCTTGATTTTTTTATTTTCTTAGTTACATGCTTTTCAATATTTTTCTTATTCTCACATTGGCGAAGTTATCGAACCAATCTTTCTATCTTTGCAAATCATCAAACACTACTTTGTGAGACTATTGGGGTATGTAGTTGTACTTTTTTGTTTTTTTTTAAAATAAAAATAAAATCAGTGATTTATAAATTATTGGTTCTTGTTATTTGAGGATCTTGAATTTTTTATTTTTACTTTTTTTTTTCTGATGTTTTTTTTTAAAAAAGATTAATTGAAATGTAGTTTTTGGGGGTTCATTTTTTATTTGAGTGATACTGATAAATCATTTGTATTTGTGATTTCATGATCTTGAAATTTTTAATTTTTTTAATATTCTTTTCATTGTTTTTGTTTTAATTTAAAATTTGAATTTATGTTTTTGGGGATTTCTTTTTTTTATATTAGAGATTTTGATAAATCATTTGTTCTTGTGAATTAATGATCTTGAATTTTTTTATTTTTTTTTCTAATCGTTCTTTCCAAGGATTTCCAATAGAATTTGTGTCATTTTCAAGGTTTATGTGATCTAGGTCTTTTATACATGAACTTAGTACATATCATGTTTCTTGATTTAAACAATTTATTTATTAACTTTCTTGTATGATCAATTTGTTTCAATATGGTTTAACATTTTTTTTGTTTCTTGTCACTTCTTATTTTTAATTCATTACATGTCAAATTTCTTTATTTTTATGTTTTTTTCTATGAATTTTGATTAATTTATTTTAAATATTTTTTTAACAGTTTGTAAGAAATGCATTACGAGGAAGATATCAAAAGAGAAATGGAATGTTTGTCCAGAATGCAATATGGATTTAGGTGTTGCCCCCTTGCATAAATTCAGGTATATATTATTCGCCGCTTTAAATATTTTGAATTATTAATTGTAGTGATGTATATCTATTTTTTAAGCTTCCAATAAGTAAGTTTTATTGAAAAAACATGAAAATCGTATTACATAAAGTGGAACGGAGAAAGTTATATACTTCTTTTGTCTCATTTTATTATGGTTGTGTTACTATTTGGGGAGTCATATAATAATTTCTTTGACTATAGTTTTCTCTCAAAAAATAAAAATTCAAATATTTTGAATCATTCACTATATTGACTTGCAATATTTTTCGTGTAATTTTTAAATATGTAATTTTATTTTTAAAAATTTGAACGATCTGTACCCAAATTCTTAGTCAAATTAAGTATTTTGAAATTCTTGTGTTGACCATAGGCACATGTTGCAGCATTAGATGGTATGGATACATTGTTTATACTCCTTCAGTCCTATTTTTATGTTTAAGTGTTATTATTTGAGGAGTCAAAAAAATTTCACAAAACATATTTTGATTCATTAACTATATTGATTTGGAGTATTTTTCGTATAGTTTTTAAATATATATATACACATTTCATTTTTAAAAATTTAAAGAATTTATATCCAGATTCATAGTTCCAATCTTCATACTCTACCCTTTCACATAATTTGAGACAGATGGAGTACATATTATAAGTAAAATTTTAAATACAAGTACAAGATTTGACTTTAGCTTCTCTCGAACCAGTAGGCGGAACTGTAATTCAGTTCTTTATATATATATATGTGTGTGAGAAATATAAGTATTGATATAACCTTATAATACTTAATTTTACAGGCCTGATCACCAACTGCAAGGGATAAGAGACATATTCTCAAGTAAAAGAAGAGAATTAATTGAGCTTGGACTAATAGAAAAATTCAAAAAAGACGAACCCAAAAAGTTAGCTCGTGAGAATATTGATCTTAATTATAGTGCCGAAATGCTCATTGATCCATCACCTCCTCCTCATGTTCCTGTTGTGATTGCTACAAGCTCAAGGAGAAAGGAGAAATTGATTTCTTCCATAGTAAATACTACACCACTTGTTGATGATCAAGTTTCGAATCAGGACAACGTTTCGAGTAGTAGTATTGGAAGGGGGAGAGGAAGAGGAAGAGGAAGAGGAAGAGGAAGAAGAAGAGGAAGTTCACAAAATAATGCTAATGATGTTGATCTGAATAATGGAGATACGCATCCAGGAAGTTTAATCATTCCTCTTCCTTCGAGCAAAGATACTCAACATAAACAACAGGTACAATTGAAATCTACTTTATGATTTAGTCATGACGAATCATATAACAAACCTTAACGTATTTGGTATTGAGGGGGGAGATTGTAATAGTTGTTGTTATGTGGAAAAAAATAATTATTTTTTTGGGACAAACTAAAATGAAAAATGCAATTATAATTGATATAATCAGATAAAGGGATCTGATCAGCCAGAAAGTTCAAGCATTCCTCTACTTAACATAAACAACAGGTATGAATTAGTCATATGCTAAGTTGTTACTTTTAACATTGTACTTGAGTTGGATTGTTCTAAAATAAACTATACATACTTTTGAAGAATCCGACACACATTCATTGACATTTTTAAAGAGTATGAATATCATAGGTCGATCATATGTTAGTGTTAGGTAATTACTTCGTGTCTAGTGATTAAAGAGTTTGAACAACTAGTTAATGTTCAAGGTGAAAGTAATTGACTTGGTTGGAATTCGAGCCAAATCTAGGTTGGATTCTGTGAGTTCAAATGATACCAATACTTTTTATTCAAATTATGTACATATGTGGATCACACTCATTCTCAACATAGGTATATATAAGTTCTAAACATTTTGTTGACTGTTGTACCAAGATCGATGAGGCAGATCTATTCTCATCCAAAGGGAGTCAATTGACAACTCTTAACAAAAAATTACACTACATATATACGATATGTTGAATTCTTTGACTTGTTCGTTTAAATTTTTTCCAAATACTTTGAATCTTCTTAGTGAATAAAAAGTGTAGTAACTCTTGTGATCACTTGTTGAAGGTTGAGAGTATTGCTTATGTTGCTGAGTCCTCAAAGAATGACAGTCTCTCAAAGAAAAACAAAAGTATTGAACCATTGGAGGGGATGCATGACTTATGGGAACCATTGAACAAATTGGTAACAAAAGATGACACCTTAGACAATTCAGAAGAGCCAGTTCCAAAGTTCATCAGTAGTACTCCACTAATCAATCTTGATGATTATGAAAATGAGGACGGCAATGATGATGATAAAGAAGACGGTGAGTATGTGCCTTCACCAAAAGTTAAGGAACACAAAGTTAGACAACAAAATGTTGTTAAAAAATTAGATGTTGTTCAAGCTATAAAAGCACCTTCAAGTAGTAATAATAATAATAATAATACTCATAAAGGAAAAGGGAAAAAGGGACGACGTGGAAGAAAGAAGAAAGAAACAAATAATCCTCCTCCTCCTCCTATTAGCGGTGGTGGTGATGGTGATGGTGGTGGTGGAACAAATCTTAATGTGGCACAAGTTCAAGTTGCTATTGACACAGAAGGAGGTACAATCAGTGGTAGTACAAGAGTAGTTAATGAAAGAGTACATCCCATTTGGTTCACTTTGGTTGCATGTGATAAACAGTGAGTTTAATTCTATGACTTCCAATTTTATGTATTACTCTTCTTTGTATTTCGATTTATGTGACAATATTTGACTAGATATGGTTGTTCCAGGACATGTCCTTTACCCTTACCACAAATTTCTTCCCGCTACATAAAGATCAAGTAAGTCTTTAATTACATTTAAATATTTACAAAAATATTATGTCCTGTCTATATATATTCTTGAAGTTCTAGATGGAGAATAACACTGAACATATCTTACAATTATATAAGAAATGCTGCTCATTCATTTTTTTTTTATTAAAACTGTAGTAGCCATTGTGGCATGCATAAATCAGTTTGGTAGAGGTAATTTTATTTTTTATTTTTGTTTGAATTCTCTCTCAAAGGAAGGGAAGTCTTAACGTTATTGGTAAAGTTGTTGCAATTTGATTAGGATATCACAACTTCGAGCTATAGAAACACCCCCTTACAGAAATGCAAAATAATAAAACTGCATATAATGAACTCTAATGGTCTGGCCCTTCCTTGGACCTCGTATAGCGAGAACTTAATGGAAGTGTACCACCCCCCCACCCCCAATTTTGTACTTTCTTTCATACTATATACATCTTTTACTTTCCAAAATACCTGTTAACTTCAATGAATATGTTATACTTCTTTTCTGGTTAAATAGGGATGTGAACAAGCCGTCTTCCTACATAAAGAAGTACCTTGCACACAAATTGAGTCTCCAGAGTGAAGACGAGGTAATTAACTACTTATCATCTACCTTTTGCTTGACATTTGATTATTAATTTAAATCGTAACAATTTGTCTTGTAGGTGGAGATTCACATGTTAGGAATGCAAATTCAACCTACTTTTCCTCTAAAAAATCTAGCAGAATTGTGGTTACGTGTAGCACCTAACTCTGGAAAAAATTTAGCAAACGTTGGAGCTTCTGCCCAAGAATTCGTCATGGTTTTGAACTATTCTCGATCACACCCATAATTGAATTAGTGTATTAAAAATGTACAATATTTCAGTTTCTCCTTTTGCTTAAATATTCAAATTTTGCAAGGAGAAAACTTCTTGTTGCATGTTGTTAATTACCTTTCATTTGTATGTTTTTTGTAAACTCGATTGGATGCTTTTGAGTTACTTGTTTTGAACCTTATCTACCAGTTGTTTATTAAGAATTGTGTTTTTTTTTTACATAATTAAGTCAAAACTTAGTATACAAAATGTTCATAAATTCTCTTTACTTATAGCTAGTAGAAATTGAAACATTTTGGATGGTTCATTTGTACATGAAGGTTCATTTGAGATATCTTCTTAAATATGGAGAATCTTTTCACTCTTAAACAAAAGAACAGTAAATAAAGGAGAATAAGAATCTTATTTCTCCTTTTGTGGTTGTTGGAATTAGGGGTGGAGTTAGAGAGACTTCATCCGAACCATGTTTTTGCGAACATTATGCTTAATATACAAATGTTATATATATATATATATATATATATATATATATGCGAGGACCTGTATAGCCATAATTCTTCCCCCGGTTCTACCTCCTTCTGCAATAGTGATCTATCCCATCAATCCCATCCGCAAGCTATCCATTTTAACCAGTCTTTGTCTAGAAAGATACGTCTAGTTCTCCCTCCACTTGCCTATCTCATTTTGGGACAGTCTCCGATTTCAAAGAAAAAACTGAGGCGAGAGTTATACCTTCTGGAACCAGAGCAATAATTTCTATAAAGTAAGGAGATGCGCAGAACGATTCCTGAAGTAAAGACTCAGAATGCTCCACGCCTAAGTATACTCATTCAGACTTGCTTTTGTTTAATTATATATATATATACACACACACACACTTTTTGGTGATATGGCTATCACACACTCTTTTTTCAAAGTCTTTACAAAACCATCCATAAAGACCTAGAGAACAATATTTATAGTCTTACCATGATCCATGTTACATTTTTTAGTAATTAGGTGTCACTCAACAAAAATGAGGCGATTTTCTCAATTTTTTGTGTGTGTGATCCATCAATTTTTTGGTGATATGACTTTCGGGCACTTTTTTCCGAAACATTTACAAAACCATTCTTAAGGACCTAAGGAATAATTTCTATAGCCTTACCATGATCCACACCACCTTTTTTAGCATTTAGGGGCCACTCAATAGGAATTAGACAATTTTCTCAGTTTTTTATATGTTAGCACATGAATTTATTGGTGATATGACTTCTAAATATTTTTCCCCAAAACCTTTAGAAAACCATCAGTAAGGACCTGTGGAATAATTCATATAGCCTCACCATAATCCACACTACTTTTTTTGCATTTAAGAGCCACTCAATATGAATAAGACAATTTTTTCAATTTTTCGTGTCTTAGCCCATAGATTTCTTGGTGATATGGCTTCCGGACAATTTTTTAAAAAAATATTTATAATACCATCTAGAAGCACCTCAGGAATAATCCTTACAGCCTCACCATAATCCACGTTATTTTTTAGCATTTAGGGGTCACTCAATATGAATTAGATAATTTTCTAAGTTTTTCGTGTGTGTTAGCCCATGAATTTTTTGATGATATGACTTTCATACACTCTTTTTCAAAACCTTTACAGAACCATGCGTAAAAATCTAAGGAAAAATTCCCATAGCATCACTGTGATCTACACCAATTTTTTTAGCATTTAAGGGACAAATAATATATAGGAGTTAGATGATTTTCTAAGTTTTACGTGTGTGTTAGCCCATGAATTTTTTGGTGATATGACTTTCAGACACTTTTTTCAAACCTTTACAAAACCAGGCATAAGAACTGGGGGAACACATAATATAGCCTCACCATGATCCACGGCACTTTTTTTTAGCATTTAGGGGCCACTCAAAAAGAATTAAGCGATTTTTTTAGTTCTACATGTGTATTAGCCCATTAATTGTTTGGTGATATGAATTCCAGTAACTCTTTTATACAGAACCATCCGTAAGGACCCATGGAACATTTCCTATAGGCTCACCATAATGCACACCAATTTTTTTAGCAATAAGGGGCCACTCAATAGAAATTTGGCGATTCTCTTAGATTTTTAGGTGTGTTAAGCCCGTGAATTTTTTGGTAATATGGCTTTTGAGAACTTCTTTTCTAGACACTTTACAGAACCATCCATAAGGACTTGGAGAACAATTCATTTAGCTTCATCATGATCCACACCACATTTTTTAGCATGAAGGGACCACTCAACATGAATTAGACGATTTTCTCAATTTTTCTTGTGTGTTAGCCCATGCATTTTTTGGTGAGGCTTTTGGGAACTTTTCTCCACAACCTTTATTGAACCATTCATAAGGACATGAGAATTAATTCTTATAGCCTCACCATGATCCACACCACTTCTTTTAAAAATAAGGGGCCACTCAATAGGCATTAAGCATTTTTCTTAGTTTTTTGTGTGTTAGCGCATGAATTTTCTTGTGATATTACTTTCAGACATTTTTTTCCATAACCTTTGCAGAACCATATGTAAGAACCTGGGGAACAATTAATATAGCCTCACCATGATCTACACCACTTTCTTAGCATATGAGGGTTGCTCAACATAAATTATGTGATTTTCTCAATTTTTCGTGTATAATGTCCATTGATATTTTTGGTGATATGACTTTCGAACACTTTTTTTCTAGAACCATTATAGAACCATCTGTAAGGAATCGAAAAACAAATCCTATAGCCTCACCATGATTCACACAACTTATTTTAGCATTTATTAGTCACTCAACATGAATTAGGATTTTTTCTCAATTTATGTGTATATTAACCTGTGGATTTTTTGGTGATATGTCATTCGGTAATTTTTTTCCAGATCCTTTATAGGACCACTCGTAAGGACTTGGAAAACAATTTCTATATCCTCAACATGATCCATACCAATTTTTTTCACATTTAGGGGATACTCAACAAGAATTAGGTGATATTCTCAATTTTTCATGTTTGTTAGCCCGTGCATTTTTCGGAGATATGGCTTCTAGGTACTTTTTTTCAAAAACCTTTATAGAATTATTTGTAAGGACATGGGAAAAATTATTTTAACACCTCAACATGATCCAATCCACTTTTTTTTTAGCATTTAGGGTAGGGGCTACTCACCAAGAATTAGAAGATTTTCATAGTTTTTCGTAGGGCCCATAGATTTTGGGTGATATAGTTTCAGAACACGTTTTTTTTTCAAAATCTTTACAGAACCATCCGTAAGAATATGGGGAACAATTCCTAAAGCTTCACCGTGATCCAAACAACTTTTTTTAACATTAGATTTCACTCAACATGAATCAGGGGTTATCTTAGTTTTTTTGAAATTATGTTCCAGATTTTTTAGCGATATGGATTTCGAAGACTTTTTTTTCTTCAAAATCCTTACAAAATCATCTATAAGGACCTGAGGAACAACTTATATATCATCACGATGATTCACACCATTTTTTAGTATTTAACAGCCACTCAACATGAATTAGGCAAGAACCTTTGGGAGCTAATCTTAACAACATAGGAGGAAGCCCACCAATAGATGATATTAATCACCTAGAGTAGGAGAAGGAGAAAACCACTGTAGGGGGTCACAAGGCACAACATTTTTCAGAGGGTGGATGGATTAAGGGAGAGAGGAAGTTGAAGATACTAATTAGGACACCCTATTTTGAGGGGTCTTGTATTATAACCTAGTTTGGTCACTATTGAGCCGATCAGGATGTTTTGTTGCTTTGGTAGTGTACTTATTTGAGCCCACTACTTTAGATGATATAATAAAGGATCTCGAGTACAAATTTGATTTCAAGAATTTTTTTTTTGAATTAGGCGATTTTCTCAATTTCTTGTGTGTTAGTCCATAAATATTTTGGTGATATGACTTTCGGATAATATTTTTGTGAAACCTTAATGTAATTTTCTGTAAGGATTTGGGGGAGCAGTAAATATAGTCTCACCATTTATAGAGTGATTTTTGGGGATTTAGAGGCAAATCTACAAGAATTAAGCGATTTTCTGAGTTTTCCTTGTGTGTTTTTCATGAATTTTTGGTGATGACTTTTGGGCAATTTTTTTGTGAAGTCCTTATGGAACCCTCAGTAGGGAGTAGGGAGTAGGGAGTAGGGATTTGGGGGAGCAATACATATAGTCTCACCATTTTCAGAGTAAGTTTTGGACAAAGAGATTTTCTCTATTTTTCGTGTGTGTTAGCCCATGATATTTTTGTGATATGACTTCCAGGCGATTTTGTTGTGAAATATTTATAGAACCCTCATGGAGAGTTAGGGAAGTAGTACGTACAATCTCACAATATTTTGTCACAAATATTTGACAACTCCTAGACGTAACACGGTGCTTAGAGTCACGAGTAACCCCAGGCTAACCCATTATACTAGCATAGTCATGATAAACTAAATATAGAATGAATATGGATGAGCGGAAGTATAATTATTGAATACTAGTTCAATATAATTTTTGAACAAAGTTTTGTATACAACAATTGTAATGTAAAAAGAATCTGGAATAGAATGGACTGAATACAACAACTCTAAATGACTATCTATTAAGCCTCTACTAATACAAATTATAATAAGTCAAGACATTACCCTGTCAATACATGTAAACAGAAATAACATACTAAAACTACAAACCGACTTGAGTGCTCAATATAAGAGAATTCATCACTTTCTAGTTGGAAGCTGCGATTCGATGGACTAGAATCATGATAGTAAGAACCTGAATCTACATCACATGAAAAATATAGGCACAAGAGGTATGTGAATCGATACTTTGAATATATTGAGTATGAGATATATGTATGATTATTTGTAAAGTTGGCATGATGAATCAGAGACGTTAAACTGAATATGAAACTGAAATAACTGAATGTAAGGTCAAAACAAGATTTTTAAAATCATAACATAAGCTTAAATCATAGTCTTTGAGGAAGTCATAAAATACTTTGAAGAAAACATAGTTATTTTGTGGGATATTTATCATAGAAGACATTGAATCAATAATGAAGACATTGAATATGTAACGATACAGAGCGCTAGTGATATTCTCCATTTTAGGTCTAGATCCGCACGACTGTAAAACGCATCACTAGCTGGTAAGACCTGCTTATTTATATATCCATTCTCTCTCCTATATTTTCCCGATGTGTGACTTTTTATCTTTAGATAGGTGTCACATACACCTCCTCTATGGACTCAGCCTCTTCGTTGAGGTTTGCCCCACCGCATGAATTTTTTTTGGGCTCGACACTGAGGTTTTCCTAGCCTCACCATTATTTGCCTAAACTCAATTGAAATCTGGCTCACATCGATTAGGCTGACAAATGAGTAGCTCTGATACCATTTGTAATGGCCCAACTTACTAGTGACATTGTCCATTTTGGGCTTAAATGTTGTGGCTAATTTATGTAGTTTCCCTTAGAAAAAATATCTTTTGGGCCTAATATATTCATAAAGGGTGTTAGCTAGATGAGTCGGCCCATCAGTTAACCTAATCCTAAACCCTAATTCTATCTATTTAAACGACATTACGGGAGTTAAAAAAAACTCTAAATCTTTCAGAGAACGGCGAGAGTTATCTCTGAACCACTCAATGATTTTTTGACAGTGAAACTAAGAAATTTATCCAATCAAGTGAGAATTTTTGATAACTAGTGAATCAGGTCGTGATTGTTGCAGACGATCCACCTACGCTAAGGAGAACTATTGTAAGTCTCAAAACTAGTATTTAATCGTTATATTACAAGTTTACAATTATTAATTGAAGTATAAGAGACGAGGTTTAAACTATTCCGATGTAGTATAAATAAAATTAAAAAAAATTGTAGTATTTAAAAGGATATTTTATAAATTGTTAAGAACAAGATAAATGTAGTTTTTCACCTTAGATTAAGGCACGTGTTCTATGCCTAAATCCCCGTCTTAAATGAAGTCATAATATAACAATATAAAAGAGGTAAACAATATTAGACATCACATTATCATTATATTAGACCTGATCCATCCTAACCCACTTTTTTTTTTTAAAAAAACTTAGATTACTTCATCAAATATATCTGATATATATTAAGCATATATTTATTTGGTACTTCTTTATCAGCATTTGGTACAACAAATTCAACTTTGTTATAATCATATTCCCTACATGAAAAAAGCAATCTAGTAATTCCATCTCTTCTAAATTTGAAATCTTTTGTATGATCTATAGTTGCCACTGTTATAGCATATTCAATTATATCAAATATTTCTGGATGTATTAATACAAAATTTAATAACTTTTTGTTGACTTAAAAGAAAATGATATTTAGAAAAAAAAATTACACGTGCAAGTCACGTGACTAATCAGTATGAGAGTAGTTCACTTTTAAAAGTATTTGTGATGTTTATTATTTATTCATCCAATGATATAATTTAAGTTGTATATATACTATAGGGATATTTTTCAGTTTTCATTATTTAAGCCAACTATGACAGGTAAGACATAAAATAGTATCGAGATGGAAACTTTTGATTGGTAGATATATGCAAAAGTTCTTTTATTTATATTTTTATTTCACCTTATTATCAAGGTAATTTTAAAAATAATCATCTCATGACTCTCTTATTATCACAATTTTGAGATCATTATAGAAATCCATAAACTTGAAACGATAGATCCGTCTCAATCTAGGATTAAATGATACACGTGTTGATAAGAAGTAGCATCCACTCAATGAAAAATTAAGTCGTAGGCAAGTTAACCCGAACACAACTCAACAAAAGAAATAAGGTAAAACAAACCAGAAAAAGGAAAAGTTCATAGTATATATCATATAGTATACTTAGGATCTTCTCTGAATTTGAAAGGGTGAAGTTTTCTTGTATCACTCATGGTATTAATTAAAAGCTATGGAATTAGAAATAGTTGAGTTTCACTATTATTATCATCTACATAAACCAATTTTGTCTATATATTAATTATTCAAATAATAATTCAAAAAATTCAAACTTCTTTAAATTTTTGTGACTTTCTTTCTTTGTTTCTTTATATAAATACTAAATCAAGAATCAAGAAAACAAGGTACTTTTTTGTGTTATTTTTTCTTTTGGTATGATTTTTTAGAATATGATTTACATGCAAAGAATGGAATGTATATGTTTATAATTAGGAAAAAATATTTGATTTCCTTTTTTTTCAGGAAGATGGATGATTTTGATAAACGTCAAGCTAGTATGAAGAGTGTTTTGACATGTGGAATTTGCAAAAAGTTATGCAAAGATGTCACAATTATTGAAGAATGTTGTCACAGATGTGAGAAAATTTTAATCTTTTTAATTAATATAATATTTTGGGGGTTTTTTTTTTTATTTGAGTGATATTGATAAATTATTTGTTCTTGTGATTTCATGATCTTGAAGTTTAGATGTTCTTTGTTACGTTCTTTTTTATGTTTTATTTATTGCCCATTAAGGCGGAGTTATCGAAATAATTTTTCAATCTCTGTCGTCTGCGGTCAATATCCGATCAAACCTACTCTGTGAGACTACTAGAGTAGGTGGTTGCTGTAATTTTTTGGATTTCCTTTTTTTAAAAGTATCACTGATTTCGATAAATAATTTGTTCTTGTCATTTCACTCTTGAATTTTTGATATTTTTTCCGTTATTTCCAATGTTTTTTTAAAAGATTAACTTAGATGTGATCTTTTGGGGGTCATTTTTTCTTTTGATTGATGTTGTTAGATAAATCATTGTACTGGTGATTTTATGATCTTGAATTTTTGAATTTTTGAATTTTTTTAAACTTCTTTTTACAAATAATATAAATTTTAAGTTTTAATTTTAGGGGTTTCTTTTTTTATTTTAGTGATTTTGATAAATCATTTGTCCTTGTGAATTGAGTTGAATTGAATTTGTGTTATTTACAAGGTTTATGTGATCTAGGTCTTTATTATGTTTCTTGATTAAACAATTTATTTATTTATTAACTTTCTTTATGATCAATTTGTTGCATTTGACCCTAGTCACTAACACTATTGTATTTTTATGTATAATTTGGGATTTTATGAATGATAGCAACTCAAAGGTTGATAAATTATTTGTTCTTGTGATTTCATAATCCTAAAGATTAGATTTTCTTTATTACGTTCTTTTTTATGTTATTTTATCGCTCATCAAGGTGAAGTTATCGAAATAATTTTTCAATCTCTGTCGTAGATAACTTCAAACCCACTTTGTGAGACTACTCGTGTAGGTGGTTGTTGTAATTTTTTGGGTTTCCTTTTTTGTAATAAATAAAAATTTGGTGATCTTGATAAATAATTTATTCTTGTCATTTCACGATCTTGAATTTTCGATATTGTTTTCGTTCTTTCCAATGTTGTTTTAAAAGATTAATTTAAATGTAATTTTTTGGGGGTTCATTTTTTATTTGATTGATGTTAATAAATCATTTGTACTTGTGAATTCATGATCTTGAATTTTTGAACTTTTTTAGTTCTTTCCATTGTTGTTTTCTTT
The DNA here is from genome assembly GCA_029582725.1 of Solanum chiquidenum. NCBI lineage: Eukaryota > Viridiplantae > Streptophyta > Magnoliopsida > Solanales > Solanaceae > Solanum > Solanum chiquidenum. The sequence continues at coordinate 17,468 of JAJOOS010005836.1, forward strand.
AAAATTTTTTTATAAATTTTGATTTTTTGATTTTGAGTTTTTTTTTTTTTAGTGATTTTGATAAATCATTTGTTCTTGTGAAGTGAATTGAATTGAAATTGTGTCATTTTCAAGGTTTATTTATTTATTTATATATTATTTTTTTAATGGAATTTGATTAATTTATGTTTAATATTTTTTTTTACAGTTTGCAAGAATTGCATAATGAGGAAGGTAAAAGAAGAGAAATTGAAAGTTTGTCCAGAATGCAATACAGATTTAGGTGTTGCCCCCTGGCAGAAAATCAGGTATATTCTTCAATTTTGATTTTTTATACGTCTTTTAAATATTTTGAATTACTAATTATTGCGATTCATATCTTCTTTTTTTCTTCTAATAAGTAAATTTTATTTGAAAAGCATGAAATCATATCACATAATGTGGAACAAAGAGAGTTGTATAGTCCCTTCGTCGTTTTTTATGTGAAGGTGTTACTGTTTAGACAGTCAAAATAATTTTTTTCTTTGACTATAATTTTCACAATTTTTAAAAATATATTTTGAAGAATTCTTTATGTTGTTGACTTACAATATTTTTCAAATATGTAATTTTTTTAAAAAAGTTTTGAAGAATTTGTATTTGAATCAATAGTGAAATTAAGTATTTTGACTGTCATATGTTGACTATATGCTTAAATTGTAAGAAAAATAATACACTTCTAATGTAATCCTAGATTATTCTTCTATATGTCTATGGTGATTAGAGTGCTCTTTATATCTGTTTTGATGAAGAATAACATGTACTTGGTAAAACAAGTTAAGGTTGTATCAAAATTGACCTAGACATCACTCTTTTTCAAAATGTAAAATGGTCCTTTTTTAATTTATTTATTATTATATTTTTACCCTCCCCCTAGGAGCTCCCACCCTTTTTCTCCCTTGGTGAGTCGAACTCGCAACCTTCGGGTTGGAAGTGAGGGGTGCTTACCATCCAGCAACTCCCTCTCATCAATTTGTCATTGTGGTGGTGGAGATACTATTTGAGTTTAGGGGTTCTGAATTACAAGATTTTGACTCTAGGTTTATGTCGAATAAGTAGACAGAATTGTAATTCCATTCCGTTTGTGTATGTGTATGTGTGTGTGCACGCGTGCGTGTGTGTGTGTGAGAGAGAGAAAAGTAAGTATTGATATAACCTTATATAATGCTTAATTTCCAGGCCTGATCACCAAATGCAAGGGATCAGAGACATGGTGTCAAGTAAAAGAAGAGAATTTATTGAGCGGGGACTAATTGAAAAATCAAAAAAAGGCGAACCCAAAAAGTTAGCTCGTGAGGATATTGACCTTAATAAAATTCCTGACATGCTCATTGATACTCCACCATCACCACCTCCTCCTCCTCCTCCTCCTCCTGTTGTCGCTACAAGTTCAAGAAAAAAAGAGAAATCAATCTCTTCCATCGTAAATGCTACACCACTTGTTCATGATGATGAACAAGAAGACGAGGAGTATGTACCTTCAGACGATGAGTATGTGCCTTCAGACGAGGAGTATGTGCCTTCACCAAAAGTTAAGGAGCCCAAAGTTTGCAAGCAAAATGTTAAAAGATTGGATGTTATTCAAGCTACAGAAGCGCCATCAAGAAGTAAGAATAATATTGATAAAGGAAAAGGAAAAAAAGGACGATGTGGAAGAAAGAAAAAAGAAATAAATATTCCTCTTCCTCCTCCTGTTAGTGGTAGTGGTGATGGTGGTAGTGGTGAAACAAATACTAATGTGGCACAAGTTCAAGTTACCACGGGAGGTACAAGCAGTGATATTACAACAGTAGTCAATGAAAGAGTCTATCCTATTTGGTTTAGTTTGGTTGCATGTGAAAAACAGTGAGTTTAATTCTATGCCTTTCAATTTTACGCATTACTCTTATGTATATTATTTTGATTTATGTGACAATGTTTGACTAGATATGACTGTTTCAGGGAAGGTCCTTCACCCTTACCACAGATTTCTACCCGTTACATAAAGATCAAGTAAGTATTTAATTACATTAGAATATATATACTCACAAAAATATTATGCATGTGACTAGGAGATCACAAGTTCGAGATGTGGAAACAGTCTCTTTCAGAAATGCAGGATAAGACTTCGTTTAATGAATCCTAATGATCTGGCCCTTTCCTGGACCTCGTATAGCAAGAGCATAATAGAAGTGCTCCCCCCCCCTCCATCCCCTCTCCTCCCTTTTTTGTGAAAATATACATCTTTTTACTTTCCAAAATACCTCTTAACTTCAATTAATATGTTATACATCTTTTCTGGTTAAATAGGGATGTGAACAAACCGTCTTCCTACATAAAGAAGTACCTTGCACAAAAATTGAGTCTCCAGAGCGAAGACGAGGTAATGAAATACGTGTATTGTCATTCAAAATTTGCTCTAGTACCTTCTGCATTACACTTGATTATTATTTATGAATTTTTAATCCTAATAATTTGAAATGTAGGTGGAGCTTTGCATGTTAGGAATGTTGATTCGTCCTGATTTGCCTATCAAAGATCTAGAAAAATTGTGGTTACGTGTAGCACCTCACTCTGAAAAAAGCTCAGTAAAAGTTGGATCTTCTGCCGAAGAACTTGTCATGGTCTTGAAATATTCTCGATCACACCAAAATTGAATTAGTGTGTTAAGAATGTACAATACTTTAGCTTCTCCTTCCCTTAAACATTCAAATTTCTCAAGGAGAAAACTTCTTGTTGCATGTTGTTAAACACCTTTAATTATATTTGTGTGTGTTTTATTATAAACTCAATCAGACGTTTTTGAGTTACTTATTTTGCACTCTAGCTATCAGTTGTTTATTATGAATTGTATTTTATTTTTCTTCATTTTATCTTAAGAATTGTTAGATTGCATTTCCGTTTTAGTTATTGACCGCCAGAGCCAGGGATGAATCTACATCAGACGAATTTACATGGGATGAATCATCATGTATTGGAATCAGTGGCATAGCTACATAGATCGACCCAAGGATGGTTATATGAACACTCATTATCAATAACTTATTTTATGCATATAGAAATAATAATGACATCAAAGTTAACGGGTTGAAATGCTAAGTTGGTTCGGACACCAATAAGAGAGGGCTTTGTCCACATGTATGATCATGATTGGTGTTAATCCTTTGCTGGGGATTGATTCTTGAGACGAAATTGTTCAACATATTGTTTTTTCACGTTACTATCAAATTTCATGAATTTTATTTCCCCATTGATTATCTCAATATACGTCTTGATCGTGAGATCAATTACTTTTCTCGCCAAATTTATATCACCTCAATTTCGAATCGAAAATCCTTTTCCTTTCCCTTGAAACCTGCTCATATGAACACATTCTGGTTAAATTTGAGAAAACTTAGTTCTGAGAAGAATTTTTTGATAAACTTCTATAACATGAATCTGAATTTCTAATTATCGTTTTTCACTTTGAAAATAAAAAATTATACTTTTTTTTATCTTCACAATGAAACATGGTCAAACGTCTTAGTTTATGAGTTATGGATCACATTTTTTCTTGGCTATTGTGTTCTGAATATATTACTTATATAGAGTTTGGAGAAAAATTACTTTTTTTTCTGCCAAACTAGTAAGTTAAGTGATGGCTCCGCCCCTGCATCTATACGGTAGGGGTGGCAATTGGACGGGTTGAGTCATATTTGAGCGGGTTAAATGGGTCAAGAT
>JAJOOS010005837.1:0-28513 GCA_029582725.1 Solanum chiquidenum
CAGCAAGATGATGAGGAACAGCTTTTATATTAAGGCTGTCTGTTGTACTAAATAAGCAATCAGCTCTCTTCATTGCTATCTGCAACATAAACATGCACTAAGAAAGACAACTACTCTTTTCTATATCTATATTCTATAGCTGTAGGCAATAGTATAGATATAGGTTACTATAGAGATACATGAAAAAAGACTTTTCTAAATAAGCCTTGGTAAAACGCCATCACTAATATTAATTAATCTAACACAAAAACTAATTTAATATGTGATCTGTATAAATATAAATAATGAATAAGAGGACCAAATGAGTTCCTTTTTACTCAGCATCTTCACATGACTCAATTAAATAACAAAGATTTCTAATTTATGGGTGGCATGGATAAAATTTTGCATAAGCCCTGTGAGATTCTCCATTCTTGTAAATGGAGAACCGGTGGGTTTTTTCTCTTCAGGAAGGGGAATCAGACTAGGTGATCCACTTTCACCCTTTTTATTTATCCTGGTAATGGAGGGATTTGATAGATTGATAAGGATTGCTACTCAAAACAGGTGGATCAGAGGTTTCCAGATTAGTGGAAACAATGGTGATATCAAAGAGATTTGCCATCTACTTTATGCATATGACACCGTGATTTTCTGTGAGCCACAGAAGGAGCAGTTTAGATTCATCAAACTAATTTTGTTGTTTTTTGAAGCTTGTACAGGTTTGAAAGTACTGGGGAAAGAGCAGTTTATATCCTATTAAGGATGTGACAAACATCCAAAGTCTACCTGACATTTTGGGCTGCGGAGTGGGGAAATTGCCCACAACTTATTTGGGTATGCTGTAATACACACAAAGATTTGAAGATATGGGACAACATAGTCGAGAAGACTGAAAAGAGACTAGCCAGATGGAAGGCTCAATACATTTCTTTTGGTGGCAGACACATTCTTATCAACTCTGTTCTAGACTATCTCCAAACATATGTTATGTCTCTTTTCACTATACCGGCAAAAGTGGTTAAGAAATTGGACAAACTTAGGAGAGATTTCCTTTGGCATGGTTGCAAAGAGAACAAAGGATACAATTTGGTCAAGTGGGCGACAATTTTGCATAGAAAAGATAAGGTGGCTTGGGCATCAGAGATTTGAGGAAGCATAACAACAGTCTTATGATGAAATGATTGTGGAGATACACTGAGGAGAGGCAAGCTTTGTGGAAAGATTTGATTAAATGTAAATATGGGGAGGATGGATTCTGGTGTAGTAACATAAGCACGAATGCTTATGGAGCGGGGGTTTGGAGAGCTATTAGAAACTTATGGTCCAAGTTAGAAGCAAATTTACATATCAAGGTGGGGGATGGAAGGAGAACTAGATTCTGGTGGGATGTATGGATCAAACAAACCCCCCAAAAGACCTGTTTCCTGATCTATTTATTTTGTGCACCAATTCTGAGGCAATGATCAGTGATTACTGGACAGTACAAGGTTGGAATTTCTATTTCAGAAGACTTCTAAATGATTGGGAAATAGAGAGAGTAGCCAAATTGTTGGAGGAAGTGGGGGATTTTGCAGGCACCAATACTGACAATGATGTTGTTAGATGGTCACACAGTAAGGATGGAATCTTCACAGTTGGCAGGGCATATAAAAAGGAGTGCAACTCACAAAGTAGCAGATACCAGAGTTCATGGAAAAATATCTGGAGGACTGCAACACCAACAAAAGTTAAATGCTTTACTTGGCTGGTCATTAGAAAGGCATGCTTGACACATGAAGTCTTGAGGAAGAAAAGAAAGATCATACTTCCATGGTGCTCTTTATGTGGAAAGTCAGGGGAAACTAACAGTCACCTATTCTTACATTGTACTTTCACAGCACAAATATGGTCCATCTCAACTTTTTAGAAGTGAAATGGACTATGCCCGAAGCTGATTTACTTAGTTGTTGGATCAGGAGAGGAGGTAGCAAGAGACAGAAGACCTGGTGGAAGTTGATTCCACATTGCATTTGGTGGACAGTGTGGAAGGAGAGGAATAGTAGGAATTTTGAAGAGATATCCAATTCCATTCACAAGGTTTAATGGAATTGCATTGTATCTCTATATTTTTTGTGTAAAGAGATAGGATTAGAGGATTTAGATCACTTTTTGATCAACTTTTAGAATTCTTCGGATCCTTGTAAGTATTATGTTTTTTGTTCTTTTCTGATTTTTTAAAGGTCCTAGCATTAAGGTAATGCTGAAGAATACAATGTTTACCAATTCTCAAAAAATTTAGAATAATTTGAAAAAGTCAGATGTATGCAAACTGCTACAGCATGCTGTGTGACACCTCTCGGAAATAACTCCCTACGCCTGTGTGAAGATACAAGAGCGTGTAGCTACACATATTTAACCTCTCCAGAATATAGTTAACTGTAAAGTTTGTTCGTCATCAATACTGTCCCTTGACTAAGAAACTATCTTAATTCAGATGTGAACCATCTAAAGCATTGCACATGCCGTTTTGAGCTATTGACCTACACAAACAAGGTGTGTCAAATTTGTTTAGTCAAATCACTTACTTAAAACAAACCATGATATAACTCATCACCAAACAATATCAAAATGCATATTAGTTATCATTGAGATTGTATACCCGTTCCATGACATGTTGAAGCTGATGAAAACTATCTGCCTCCTCAGAAGTTTCATTCCACCCGGAACTTATGCAGGAGCTTTCCTTAACAATTGAGGAACCTACTTCTGCTGGAATTCCCATGCTGACACTTCCAAGATCCCTGTTGTTTTGATGCTTAATTACAGAATGGTGAAGTAGCTTGTACACCAGATTTTCATTTGTTCCTATACCAGCCACCGGAAAAGAAGGATCAGGTAAGCTTTCCATCAACTGTATCTGATTTGTTGCACGGGAGTCCTTAGCAGAAAGAGGCACGAGACTGCTTTTTTTAGATTTAATTGTGGATAGGGTTGGACAAACCGTAGTCTCATCTGAATGACTGTACTCTGAAGATAAGTAAGAAAAGCCATCCTGAAAATATCCAAAATCAGATCCATCAACTTGCTTGTGCTGCTGAATACCTGTGGATGTGAGAGCCTGAGATCCAATGATTGCAGTCGGATGTTTTCTCTCTTCTGGAAGGCTATCAATATAGTTGAATGTCTCCCCATTTTCCAGGTAAACATGTTTTCTTTTACCCTCAGATTGATTCTGGAGGTTAGAGTTTTTTTTGTGAAGATTAATCTGTAACCCCATAAACAGATTAGAAAGAAGCAGATAATTGTGAACACTATTGTCAGGATGAATGTTAGGAAATCTAGAACACTCTTACTTTACTCAACACCAGAATCGGACCTAGGATTTTAAGGTGACGGGTGCACCATTGCCTTTTAAATGATGGTAACGCCTAGAAAGTCTAAAGAGGGAGATATATTTGTTCTGTTCTATTGCTTTTGGCTTAATTTGATTCATGTTTAGATTGATTTTGGGTTAATTCTATTCAATCTATATTGTTTTCAAATTTGAAGATAATAAACCAGTTGGCCGATGAGTTCGCTTTTTATATCTTTAGGGTTCAAATTATATTAATTAAGAGATATCCTAAATTCACAACCAATTCATCATAACACATCTTTTATCAATAATACAAGCAAAATGAATGTTTTCAGTTCGAATCACACCTCATTAATCAATAATAGAAACAAATTTACATTATCAATGCAGGAACCATAGTCCGACCAACAACACAAGAAAAAAAATGCATTTCTTCAAAGATGGATTACAATTTCCCAACCTACTCCACTTGTCCCAACTTATGTGATGCATTTTAGTTTTTTGTTGTCCCAAAAGAAATGATGTCTTGCTATATTTAACTTTAAAATTCTCATCTTACCACAATCACACAAATTTCAAAAGTCATACTTTCTCTTTCAAATTTTGTGCCCAGTCAAACTGCATCCCATAAAATGGAACAAAGAAGCGTAACATTTATATATGAAAAAAAAAAGGAAGGCAAATTTGTGTATACAATGTTGCAAATAGCACCTTTCCCTGGTTCACCTACTCCTGATTTTGCTTCTAAAGATTCATTTCTAGAAGAAAAAGTGGCGTGGAGGAGGGTGGGCGGGGGGAAGAGAGTAGGGGAAAAAACAGAGTGTGATGTCGGAACAGAGGAGTCATCTTATACCCAGGCAGAAAGTAGATGGAAAAGGATACCACCTTGCATATGGTGGTCTGTCTGGAGGGAAAAGAATCAGAGAGTTTTTGAAAGCAAGGGTAGTCCGATTCAGAAGATCAAGATAAATTCACTTTTGTTATTTCATTGTTTTGTGTAAAAGAGATTCACACTGGCTACTGAATCTATCTTCGAGATTTTCGAATATCTGTAAGTGTATAGGATAGTATTTGATCAGGTTGTCATGTCTGAAATTATGGTTGTTGGCACAATTTGTGTGCACTGATATATAAAATTGTTAACATTTCCCAAAAAAATAAAAATAGAAAAGAGTGCTATACATTGCTCACCTACTCATCCTTTCCTAATTTTGCTGTAAAGATTTGTTTTTGAGGAGTAAAGACCAATGAAGAATCAGAAACAAAAAAGAAACTAAAGGAAAAGGGAACAGGAGAAACGGGAAGGTCCCACAACTGAGGTGAGGAAGAAATGAAGAATTTTGCTTCAACTGTGTTCATTATCAGAATACTTTAGCTGAAACAGTGCACCCAGTTGTCCCCTTAGAAGAGGAGAGACACTTCGTTCATATATTAGTTTCTTGAGAAGTTTTATGCATAAAAATAGAGTCAAAACCATTGTTGCCGGTGACAGTGAACCTCATCAATGAACGTATGTCCGTCTTTGCTTAAGACAAGATTTTGGAAAAGAAAAAGTGCTTATGTAAGATACAATTAAGTAATAATAGTGTTTATATCTAACATTTAGATGAGATGATGACATAGTCAACACAGTATTAAAGCAGCCACATGTCCTGGGTTCGGAATTCATTGCCACCCATTAACAAAAAAAGAATCTCCATATGTTTGGCCCATGAAAAAGAATCAAGCCCACATGTGAAGGGGCGTGTTGGAGACATAATTAAGTAAATAAAAGTGTGTTCTCTCTAACAAGATGAACACACACTTCACTGTTAACTAAACACCAGTAACACTCTATCACTAGTTCATGTGTGAATGTTAGACGTAATCTCAACCTAATTCCGCCATTGAATTCAACATTCTTCAAATAGAACACCTTAAAGGTTAAGCTGAGGTGGAATAAAAGGCTAAACAAAAGGCCCGATGTACACCAAATTAATAATTTACCTTCTTTTTGGGCACTATCTTGAAATCTGAATCACTAGAGCCATTTGCAAAAGATAGATGACTCGGAACGGCTGATTCATCCTCTGATGGCATTGAACTGCCAGTCTGACTAAAGGGTTGATCTTTAGTGCCAGAATCATTAATTGAACTGTCTGTTTCCTTTGGCCTGGAATCTTCCTGCATTCCAGAGATCTTTTCAAGTGCACTGGATGTTGAGAAGGGAAACTCAAAATCTGACCTCAATCCACCTCCAGATCCTTCAATAACATCAGATGACGAAAACCAACCAAGGTCATCTTCAATACTAGCTCCAAGTCCAAACGTTGAATCACAACTTCTGGAAGATATTATAAACAGTGAGCAATCATAAGGTATTAGGTCAGTCTCCTTTGAATAAAAAAAGAAAATCATATGAAAATCTATAGAGACAACAATTACCTGAACATCCTGTCAACATCCTCAAAATTTTCCATCTCAGGCCAGTTATAATATAAGAGCTCAGTAGTGTTTTTATCCTCATGATTACTATCAAAAAAACCGAGATCATCATCAGCCTGAGAAACGGGACCAAGAGGATAGCTATGCAAATTTTCCCTAACTGCAGCATTCTTGTCATCCAGAATGGGGTCATTGGGATAAACCTCACTGCTAATGGAGTCTACATTGTTACTTCTGGAGAAATCATTTGATGTCCTAGTATTCTCAGATGATAAACTTGAAACTTCTTCAACAGAGTCCTTATCATGTTTAGAAGGAAACATGCAATCAAGCCTATCGGCCCTTGAGTCCTTCTCCAACATTGTCCTTATTCAAAGAAGGAACTTCTTTGCCCTTGTGCTGATTATTATATTTAAGAGTAGATTGACCTCCTATGGTTCTTAATAAACCAATTACTTCATACCGGGGTTTCTTACCGTTATCAATCCGGGAGAGAAACTCATTGGAATGTTCACAACTAGGATGTGGCACTATATGATCATCGCTAAGGCAAACTTCATCCAAAGCTATACCTTCAAGCTGTAGCACCAGTTCCAGAATTTTAGCTGTAATAACTGCAGAGGATGCTTCCTTAAAATGAGTAAATCAAAAGTAGAACACAGCATTTATTTCTTTAAATTGAAATTATCATAGTTTGGATTAAGGTAGATTATTTCCACTGTTAAGAGATATGAAAAGTCTGCTCTTTAAGGGTATGAGCAGTAATAGCAAAGGAAGAAGCTAAGATCAATGTATTTGACAAATATATTCTAGAAAAACAAACGAAAGCACACTCTCCCTCTCTCTCTCTCTCTCACACACACACACATAAAGAGAGAGATAGAGAGATGAAGCAAGTACAATGCACATTAATAAGAAAAAATGAAATGACTATAGTAAGAGAACTAAAGAGATATGTCAGCTCATAATCTTATATCCATAATGTTCATGCAACAGTACAACAGTGAATAATAACAAGTATAAATGAATAAATAGGCAGTTTACAAAGACTCGACTAATTGAAAATAGTAAATCAATCTCAGCAAAGTCATATAATCAGCTTGAAAATAGTAAAAATCAACCTTCAAGGAATTTCTTTTATATCATTTTCAGCAAACAAAATCGGTTCATAAGCTAACTCTTCTCCTTAAGGAAGAAGAAGAAGAAGAACCAAATAAAATATTTACTAAAAATCAATTTCCAAAGTTACTTGTTTTCTTTCATTTTTAACAAACAAAATCAGTTCATAAGCTGAAAACTCTTCTCCATATGTAAACATCAATTTCCAAAGTTATTTGTTTTCTTTCATTTTTAGCAAACAAAATCAGTTCATAAGCTGAAAATTCTTCTCCTTAACTAAAAATCAATTTCCAAAGTTATTTCTTTTCTTTCATTTTCAGCGAACAAAATCAGTTCATAAGCAGAAAATTCTTCTCGCCTAAGTAAACATCAATTCCCAAAGCTATTCGTTTTTTTTTTCATTTTACAGAAAGAAAAAAAAAACTCAGTTCATTAGCTGAAAACAGTCCTTAAATTCATACAGCAATAAAACAATAAAGAAGCAGAAGAAGAATAACCAAATAAACATTTACTAAAAATCGATTTCCAAAGTTATTTGTTTTCTTTCATTTTCAACAAACAAAATCAGTTCATAAGCTGGAAACTCTTCTCCTTAAGTAAAAATCAATTTCCAAAGTTATTTTCTTTCATTTTTAACAAACAAAATCAGTTCATAAGCTGAAAACTCTTTCTCGCCTTAAGTAAACATCAAATTTCCAAAGTTATTCACTTTTTTTTTTCATTTTCAGCAAACAAAACCAATTCATAAGCTAAAAACACTCCTCAAATTCGCAAAGCAATAAACAACAAAACACAATCAAACTAACCAAAACAGAAGTGTACACACATTAAATATGAGATCTCACCGCAAAAACTCTCTGAAACAAAACAGTACCTCGCCGGAAAGTAACGAATTCGCTTCGCCGGATAATAAACAGTTGAGCTATACAACCCTAATTTGATATTCTCTATTTGCTTTGAAAATGAAAAGCGTTAAATAAATTATTTGAATTGAATAAGTTAGTGAATTTTTTAAAAATATATATAAAAGGAAGGGTAAGGAATGGATGACACGTGGCAGTGTGATCTAATTTGTGGTGGACAAAGCTTTAAGGGGAGTGTGGGGAAAGGGGAGATTCAAAATTTGTGGACGAGAAAAAAAGGTTGAGATGTGATCTGTTTCTATAATCTGATTGGTCCACGTAGGATGAAACTGACACGTGTCAGTTAAATTATTTGTTTTTTACTGGTGGGTCAATATTTTTGTGTTAAATTCAAGAGTTGTTGGATATGGAATAATCCACCTTTAGAATTGTGGGGTCAGTTGGCAAGATGAGGATTTATTTTGATTTGATATGAAGTTTAAGAAAGTAAAATAGATTTTTGGATTTTATTAAAGGTTGTCATGAAAAATAGAAATTAAAAAGTTGCTAAAAGGAGAAAGAGATATTTTCTTTTTAAACAAACAAAAAAGGAAAGTATGATAAATAAATTGAAACGAAAGATATAAGATTTTGTTTTATGCTTGGTTGTAAGTATTAATTAGTTGTAGAATTACTTTATCTCATTATTATTTATATATAGACGAGATATGTTATTGTACTTTTTTTATATGAGATAACTAATCTTATAGAATATTATTTATCGGTGTATCATCATTTGCTCTTATTGAGACAAAAATATTCAATCGACCAATGATTAATCACTTTTCATCTGGCGAACTAGTAATATCAAAATTTTGGGAAGAATTAAATAAAACTACTAAAAATTAGGGTAGGCCACTTAAATTGGATTGTTTGTGTTATTGTCAACACTTAGGTAATTTTCATAATTACAAAAAATAATCATCAAGTATTACATGTTTATCAAAGAACAACTTACACGAATCCTTTGTTTCTTTTCAATTTTAGAAAGGAAAAATGGATTAAAATATTTATGAACTATTCGAAATAGGTTAACTTAACCTCTATTATGTTTCCGACTTCAAAATTTCAGTGTTGTTTGTGCACTAGCTCAAAAGTACTTACTGGTAAAGTTGTCATGTGACCAAGAGGTCAAGGGTTCAAACCGTGGAAACAACCTCTAGCAGAGATTTTGCAAGGCTACGTACAAATAGACCCTTGTAGTTCGGCAGCAGAAGCTTTAGTGCACCGCACGCTGCCTTTTCTTTCCAGTCATATCACAATAAGAACTGAAGAAACAAACTAGACAACAATTTTACAGTTCGAGAGGCACTGAAAAATAGCAGCATTTTGCAGTTACAAGAACAAGAAACCGATGAGATTGTCCGTCACCACAAGATACAAGAAACAAGTTTCGTCTTCTCAGCGTGCTATGAATTCACTGTACACCTGCTTGTACGTAAACGAAAATATATCATTCCAACCATGATGTTTGCAGTGAGCACTGGGCAGAGTGCAAAAAGCATTTCTCAAATATGATGTGCTTCCAAAGGCTGAGATTCAGTAAGTTTGACAAATGCAGCAAAGCCATCGAAGAAAACTATCAGTAAGTTTGACAAATGCAGCAAAGCCGTCGATCTCTCTCAAAGAAAACTATCACCAGGCCCATCACTCCTCCTGTATAAGAACTCGGTCCCTTTCAATTGGCATCGGATGTAGCTTGTGGCACCTCTTGGTATATACCCGATTCATCATTATATGAGTACCTATATTTGATACATCAAAGAAAAACAGTTAACAAAAATATTATTTTCGACAGTTCAAATCACACTACTACTATTGGGTCTACACAAATTGCAAGTAACCAATCAAAAATAGGAAGATCAATATCCCGATTTTCTGTCAGTTAAAACAGTTGAGTGTCATTACCATTGTCCTGATGAAGCATGGCAATACAGTCCAGATGATGGATCATAATAGTAGCCCAAACTGCTGCTGTAGTAATAACTGATCGACGAAAAATACAAAAAAGAGTAAGTTAAGTTTGAGACAGCAATACAAAAAGAAATGCACTATGACATAAATGACAGATTCCAACTTTGGAGGCGCAGTTCCTTAAACAATGGAATTGAAGTTCCTAGACAGATAGAACATATGAACCTTTCATATCACTCTTGACATCCCATATCTGCTCTTATCAAGTCAATGTAGAAAGATTAGACAAGCAGGAAACCAATAGTTATTTGGTAGTCCCTGCTACTGCTAAAACAAAGATGGATATCATATCATGTAAAGGAACTAGCATACTACCATGAACTTCCAAAATGAGTATGTAGGCGGAAACTGACAAATGAAATGGCAACCCGACAGAAACACTTCTGTCAATATTAGCTTGAAAAGAATGTTGAAAGAGTATAAATTGGAACGGAAAACTCCGAAAAAACTATGTTCAAATAAATTTCATAGGATCCTCTTCCGTTAGAATTACAACGTTGAGTAATTCTTTGATTGAACAAGGAAGAACCCTACAATAACCTGCTCCCAGTTGATCAGCGGAATTTCAAAATGACAAGGTTTGATTTCTTATTACTAGGATGTCTGCACACTATGAGCAGAAGGAGAAAAGTAGTGTAATGAGCTAAAAGGTAGAAAACATACCCAGAGGACTCATCGAAGACATAATCGCCATGCTGATCACCTACAGTTAACATTGAGTGGGAGTCACGTATGTGGAAAGGGGAAATATGCTAAAAAAAACTTGTAATCTCCTCTCACATAGAATAGTGGACTAAATTTGTCAATAATGTCAATTCTAGACGTGTTTAGAGATCAAATTACCTCCATTAGAGGCAGGATTAACTGGAATATTTTCATCGTCTTCACCAAACATGTCAAGTGCATCATCGTTCTTGCTAGCTGAGTTGTATGAATTTGATGAAGCCATGTCTGCATTATGCATAGAATGTCCTCCTGCAGTAGCAGTTGACCCACTGGGGAGGAAACCTTCATCGAGGATACTATCGGGCTTAGGCAGCATCGATTCACTGGATTTACCCTGTCTTGCCTGAGCTAACTTCTCATATCCCTCTGGATCAATACAAAATGCAAATAAGATAATACCCCCTCACTCATGCAGCTCAAGAGAAATGTCAGCGCATGCAAGTGAAAGATTAATTGTTCTTTACTTCAGAACCCTAGCATAAAACTTAAAGTCACCAATATCATCCTTATAGTAGATAAAAGCGAAGCCAGTAACCAGGGGAAAAATCTGTTACTTCCTGTTTTTCTGTGTCCACATTCCCTCCATCCCCCACCCACCCCCAAAAAGAAGAAGAAGTGGGGGGAGTCTTAACCAGTTTGGTTAAGGAAAAGACAAGACTGCCATCATATATTTTCCACTTCCTTGAGTTATGGTCATGGTGGATATAATGTCAGAGAAAAGAGGGAATAACACAATGACAAGTACCTGCTTCCCGCTGGAAACTCTCTTGCTTTTCTTCATACACATCTGTGAAACAAGAAATAGACTAACAGATTAGAACCGTCCTTGGTATTCTATTCAACTATTACCTTGCAATACAGTTATTATGCAAACACACTTAACTGTAATCTCCATTCTCCATCAGCTTCATAGCATCTTCTGTTAGCTGATCAAACAGCTGCTTAGTTTCTACAGACATTTTGCCCTTGTTATTGTTTGAGGTACCTTTCAATCTCCTTAAACCTCGCAAAACCTGTTGGAAGTAAAACGTTCTTCCCATGAGTCCCAAAGCAATAGAGAACAACATCAACTTCATAGCACAGATTCTTGGCAGAAGTACTCAAACATAACAAGTGGATATCTTTATCGTACAAGGCCTGCCAGATTTATATGAGGCTGCTAATACAGGAATAAAAAGCGAATGGTGTATGGTCTAAATTAACAATAATGTTGAGAGAACTCGCTGCAATGCAAATCCGCTGTGAGCAAATTGCAAATAGGCAGCATGATTTGTTTGGTTGGAAATGACGGGCCAAAATCAACCAGCTTCTCAGTTACCATTATCAAAAAAAAAATTAAAATCAACCAGCTTCTAGAAATTATCAAAAACAAGATGATTGATCACAACTCTGATACCCTAACTGCTAAAACATGGTAAAAAATAACAAAAAGAGTGATAAATATTGAAAGTAAAAGAGAAGGGTATTCTGGTGTTCTTAAACACCACACCAGATTCAGATATTAACCTTCCAAGCAAATAAGCAAAGCCTTCTCTCAAACAAAATCTTCTACCGTCTTCCTTTAATTGAATAACATGTACCCTCAAAGCAACCTATGAATTTAACAGATTTTTTGTAGAGAATAGAGAGAGTGACCTGCCCACACCCCCAATGGACTGGATGCCAGATGACATACCTCTGCCTGCAGGCATCAGGAACTTTTGGGTGAATGCCTTACACTTGAATATCCTGATTGACAAGGATAGATGACCAAGGGAGGGAAGGGGGAAAGAATAAATGATGTGGCACCAATTTTACCAGTATGCTGGTCTGATGCAAAGCATCTTGTCATTAACTTATTCATATTTGGAGAGAGGAAAGCTGTCAGAGGAAGCAAGCAAGTAACTGACTGAGCAATACAGCAAACAATATGTTAAATTTACTTGTTATTGAATGGATGGCTGTGTTTAGATGAAGTATTTGTAGAGGAAACAAGTTGAATTGCCGAAATATCAGATGCAAAGTTGATGGTGCCAATGTCTAACTACCATGATGAAATTTAATGATGAAAATAGCTCCTATAGGGTGCGCAAAATTTTCGAAAGGATGTGCTATTCTAACGGGCACCTAAACTTCTCCTTCAGAAAAGCCAATGAGGTATTTACTATATTGCGGTGATTCTAAAGTTTCAACTTACATATTTCTGGAATTGGCTCTAACATGCACAATTGCGCACGACTGTTAAATTCAAATATTAAATGCCTTGGGAATGAGCCCCATAAAATCCACCTAGTTCTTTTTTAACTCCTCCAATTCTAATATGATTAAAGAAACTTGCCTTGACTCATTCATTTGTGTTCAACCAAAAATCGCTAAAAAGTTATGAAATAACAATGTAAATCTTAACAGCTCAACTGCTCAACCATAGCCTCTCCATTTCTCATTTGAAAACAACAGAAAAAGCCACAAAGAACGTTGCTTGGACAATGAAGAAAATATAATATGCAAGCAACAACTGTTGCCAAAGACAGAAGGTAACATCCAAACACAGTGTCAATATGTAACCATTAGCTACGATATAAATACATGTGGGAAAAGCAGATAAAATTCATGTTGAAACCACCACGGAAGGAATCAGAAATGAGAGCACATAAAATATTTTGAAGATATCAGAAAATAATCTACAAGCAAATGCCATCAACAGTATTTATCCATTAAAAATAATGAACAAAAAAAACTAGAAAACACGAGGTGGGAATAGTTACTGTTTCTCCTGGTTCGAGCACATCAGCAATTCGCCTCTTCATCTTTCCTAGTTGTTCTGATGTAAGGTCTTGAATCTCATCTTCATTTGATGTCTTGATAGCTTTCTTCCCAGAATATCTTTTCTCAGTATCAACACTATCAAGCCATGCATCCTGTACACTTACTAAGATCAGGAAAAGATGCAAGAAATGGGGCCTGGGGGTAGAAAATGTTTGATGTAAGACTAGCACCTTTATCTCATTTTGATTTAAATATTCAACATAGTTTCCTGATGCATCAAAATAACCTTCTTCTCTCTCTTTATTCAGATTAAAAGGCTCTATTGCAATCCCATCATCAATGAATGTTTCATTTTCCTGCAACCAGAGACATTCCATTAGTTACATCAGAAAGGAATACAAACAAACAAGAAATACGTAGTTTAGCCATAGAGCAATTAGAATATGCAAAATTTGGCACTGATGATAATCAGAAGTGCTTTAGTTTGTTTTATAGGCCGAACCAAAGAACAAATAACAATATAATTCCACGAATTTAATGTGACGGCACATGAAGCATAATTAATCAAATTTAATTAACATTTATGTTTGGAGAGTTTAAATAAAAGAAATAAAATGCTCAGAAAATAAAACAGAAGGAAACCAAGGAAGTAAAGCTACAAATTTTCTTTCCATTGTTTCATTGGCGAGGGAAGTATGAAGAACAGGAAAAATTTATTCAAGGGAACTCAGACAAATTCTTTTCTTCTTTGTATTCCTTTTCTCACCTCTATGCAAATTAAAGTACGTGCAGAATTTAAATCTTACCCAAATTCTATTTGTACAGTTCAAAAACCCACAGTTCATAAAGTCCCAGGAAGAACACTACATAAGATAGAATGAGACAAGTCTATTGGACACACAAACAACGATTCATGCTCACTGAATTTAAAAGTGAAAAGTGCAAAAAACGTCTGCGAGGTTTGAAATGAAAAAGCGAGAAGTAAGGCACATGCTTTATTAAGTGAAGCACACAATTATTATAATTCTAATGATGATTCATTTACACATGGCATGCAACATTATGCTATTCCTTTTGATGAGCCATTATATGCCAAGAAAGTTCACCATTTTGTCTCCTTGACCTTTGTTTCTAGAGCATAAAGGATTGAAACATAAAATTCTATAGGTATGTATTAGTGGGGGGTTTTGATGAAGTTACAGATGGTCCCTATTTTGCTTATGTTACTACTTACTACTTGGGGAATATAATTAGCAATCAAGATTATTTATGGTTTTCAATTGTGAAATGAGCACCCATATCTCAGCTCTTTTTGAGAAGATTACCCATATCTAAGTTGTTCTAGCTAAAAATGCAGCACAAATCATGCCAAGCCCCAAAAAAGTTTGTAATAATCCTAGTATCACTTCCTTATCAAGAGATATGAACTAGACATCAGATATCCACAAAGTATCTAACTACAATCAAACAATTATGGAATAACAGATATTGGAAGGAACAAACCTCATATTCCACTTCTGCCCGCGATATGTCAGCTATTTCACCTTCATTTTCTTCATCAAGGAGCTCCGCTGTTATTTGATTCCGCCGTGCCGAACGCTCTTTGGCTGCAGCGCGAGGATCTGTTCGCCCACTAGGTTTATCTTCACGCCCATCAATCGTGTTATCGCCCTGCTTTATCTTCTTACCCTTTGGGAACCTTACACGTTTCTGTCTGTGATGTTGAGGAAGAAAGCAACATGTCAATGCAAACATCCTTAAAATCCACAGCATCAAAATGAAACAATTTTGAACCCAACAAATGAGGTTGTCATAGAGCATGGCAGACGATATCACATTGAAAAAAACGCTATTTGAAGTTGTATTACTTGCTATTTCTGGCTCATGAAACACATTATCTTTACAAGGAAAATAACAATAGGTAAAAAAAATTCTAATTTTTCTCCTACTAAACTCATGACAGTCTCAACAACAAAATACAACCTCTAATCTGAAAAAGAAAGCAATTCCAGCTTCTACTCCTAATTAGAAGTGGAAACTGGAAACAAGCAAAAAGAATTAACCAGTCAAATTTATTCCTTCTTGATTCAGGCAGATACATAGACTTCATCCTATTGATAAGATTACAAATAGCTAGTGAAGAAATAAACTGGAAAACCATCTCATCTGCTTAATACATTTTAATTTAGTTTTCGGTGATAGGAAAATTAATAAACAGGGCACCCAAGTAATTTCTTCATCGTGGTAATAGACAAGATGGAGACACCTTTTCAACAACACAATTCCCACCAAATGTAGGATATTGTAGGGACAAGTGTGAGATTTAGAGTACCTCTAGTTTTAGAAACTCCTACTTTATCTTCAAAGACAAACTATTGAGGACTGGAATGAAATGATCACAGTAAGAGTAAATAGATATAGAGATTACATATAACTGATCCAATTAGTTTGGGCATGAGGCATAGTCGCTGTATAATTCCTTAAATCTCCAACAAATAACGTATTTTCCTTACATAGTTCTCTCAAGGCCAAACACACCCTTCTTTACTAGACATTCTCTAGGCACTAAGAATACACAATCCGCCCATTCCCACTAGATTTTTTCTCCAGGTTCACATCAATATGAAATCAACAGTAATTCACATTAGGAAAAAAACAAGCTAATAGAATTTGGGCGCATTTGCAGAATCATGTTGTAAACAAACATAGATAGCAGCTGAAAGAAAGCAAATCCAAGTACATACTCCTACACTCCTCTAGGAAGCTCCTAAAATTCTTACAATAATGACATAATAAATCAATCCCAACAGAAGGAAAAAATACTATGTGATTTCTCCCTATCTATTTAAGCCTTGGTTGACAGTACTTGTGCTGATGGGAGGTAGTAGAGATCCCATAGAATAGAATTAATTGAGTTATAAAAACAAACACGAGCTTCCTTTTTATTTATCTATTATTACCTTTCTATTGATACAAAATACTCCCCCTAGTTCACTTCTTCCTTTTTTTTGACAACCATAGTATCCAAACCAGCTTATGCGCACCTTAACTAATTACATAGATATTTGTCACTCCCACCGAAACAGCTATAAGGTAACTCTATCCCCAAGGCTAGGACAGGTAGAAAGAAATCACTTTTCTTCTCTATGTTGGAATTTGAACATTAGACCTCATGGTTCTCAACTCACTTCATTAACCACTAGACCACTCCCTTCCTTATTCACTTTTTTATGACATCAATTATATTTCAATAGTAAAATAAATTGGTTTCCTTTCGCACTATGTTTTTATTATGACCGTGGTGTTCACGCCAGCTTTCGCACACCTCAACTAATTCCATGAGACATATTCCACCTCCCACCATTAACAAATATCAGGTAACTATGTCCACCAAAACTAGAACAACCAGAAAAAAATCATCTAGCATTTTTGTCTCTTCTAGAAATTGAACATGAAACCTCATAATGCTCAATACCTCAACCCACATCCTTGACCACTAAGCCACACCCTTGAAATGTTTTTTGTTTTTTGTTTTCTTGATGACCTTGGTATCCGAATCCATTGGATACCTCCCACCTCCCACCAGGTATCAAATAACTTTGTCCTCCACCAAGGCAATGACAGATGGAAAGAATCACCTGGTATTTCTTTGTCTCCCCTGAGTTTTGTGAGAGCTCAGGGTTCTCAACCACTTCATTAATCACTAAGTCACACCCTTGGGTGCTTCACCACTATGTTTTCAAGCATATACAAAATATTATTTACTAAGAAATCACAAACTTATAGCTCAAATTTTATATTCCGAACTCGATATCACAAAACAATATGAGCTTTCATCTGTGCAGAATCCCTAAGTATGTTCAGAATGAATTAGGGCACAAAATCACATGAAAATTTTCAAAAAAAATAAAACGAAAGAAGGAAATAGTTACTCTGGAGCTTTATTGGAGTCATCGTCCTCAACGAAGGGACGTTTGGCACGTCGCGATGAACCTTCTTCCATGGCGGACGAGTAATCGGCAATTGATATGAAGATTCAGAAGAAAAAAAATGAAGGGGCAAAGTGGAGAGAGAGAGCGGTGGTACTGGTAAACATAAAAAAAACTCTTACAAACTATAAAACATTTTTTTAATTGATAAATATTTAAAATTAACATTACCAATATTAAGAATCCAGTTAATTTTATAGTTTTATTTTATTAAAAAATAAGTAAAAGTAAACTTAGAATAATCCTCCAAATAAATTAAAATAAGTTATTGATAGTATATAGAAAAAAAATTATAAATTATTATTTGAGAAATGTACTGAAACACAAAAAATATACTAATAGCTGAGATAATTTTTAAAATAAAATTATCATTTAATTTATTATGGATATTCATGTCTACTAGTCTTTTTCATCATCAATTAATATTTGCAAGGATTATTATTTAGATATTGTAAAAAAAAAAAAAAAAGAGAAGAATAAAAATGTAAGAGCCACGAGAAAAAAACGAATAAGATTACTCCATAAACATAGTGTTATCAAATTGCTCCATAAATATATAGAATAAATTACAATTTACAAATATCAATATTTTTTTTAATCACTTTGTTGTAGTTTCGCATAAATAAAAATAATTGATAAAATGTTTTGTTTGACATTTGCACAAGGATTTTACTTTTATAAAAATGATATTTTAAAAAACTTGTACATTATCAACTTTAACTAATCATTTTTATAAATAAATTACTTATGTTAAATAGTTTTATTAGGTTATTAGTTCACTAACTGCTTGTTGCTTGTTATATATAACTAAGTTGAGTTTCTGAAATGAGTTTTTTTTTCCTGATTTTCATGCAAAATTAACCATAGAGTATTATGCTTGCTTGAATTAATTAGTAAAAAAAAATGTAGTTCATATATATTATTTGAGAAGAAAAAGAAGAAAAATAGAATCATCTTGTTTTACTTTTGATCAAAATTCATGTTTGCGGTTAGTAAAATGTCCTTTAATTTCTTTTATTTAGAAAATATAGAATTTTAAAGGGCATGTGAAATTTGCTTTTAGAGGAAAACCTAATAGAAGAAACTGGAATTTTTTATAATAAAAAGAATGTGGAATTTGCTTTTAGAGAGAAACGTAATAGAAGAAGATAAAACTTTTTTACATTAAAGAGTGTGGAATTTGCTTTTAGAATAATAGAAAAAACTAAAACTTTGTAGGAAAATACCTCTCTCTCTCTATATATATATATACTAATTTCTGGACACATGCAAATTATGTGAATGTTTTAGATAGGTTAGAATGACTTAAATTCTATGGAAACATGTATATCATGAGTAACAAAATGCAACAATTACAAATAAGTCTTCAATAATATGACAAAAACACCAAATGAAGGGCGTATTCAATAATAATATAGATGGAAAATAAATAAAAGGTAAAATACATCATTTTTCGAGTTCTTATCGACTCCTTCTCCCATATTCTATCAAAATTCAAGAGTCTTCTTCATCTACTTTAGCTATATAATAAAAATGATAACCTTGGTAGGGGTTTCATGAAATAAAAAAGTTGAATTTATATGGATAGAAATGAAGGAATATCAAAAGATATTTTAAAGTTTTAAATTAAATATTTAAAGGTTATGAATATGAAAAGATGAGAGTTATGGAAAAAAAGAAGAAAAAAAAAGAAAGAGTATGAAAATTGAATAGGTAATTAGATATGAGTTATGATTTATGAATGTGAATATTTAAAGCAAATTAAGAAAATAATAATAAATAAATGAAGAATAGAAAAAAAAATTAAAGCTAACAAACCATGTAGATTTACACATTTTTAAATTATTAAATTTCTTTTTTTATCATAAAAGATAATATTTTATCCACATAAATTATAGGAAAAAAAGTCTGAAATATATCCGAACTTTGACCGAAATTGTTGTTACGATACCGAACTTTGGAAAGGACCTTTTACCCCTATGTACTATTTAATAGTGTATTTTAAAGGTATATATGTGCCCATGTGGACATCATAAATATTGCATCATTATAAATAGTAATGTGTCCACGTG
Organism: Solanum chiquidenum; assembly: GCA_029582725.1. Classification (NCBI taxonomy): domain Eukaryota; kingdom Viridiplantae; phylum Streptophyta; class Magnoliopsida; order Solanales; family Solanaceae; genus Solanum; species Solanum chiquidenum. Next base: position 19,268 of record JAJOOS010005837.1, read on the forward strand.
GGCACAAATATATACCTTTAAAATTCACTATTAAATAATGCAGGGGGTAAAAGGTCATCCATAAAGTTTGGTATCGTAACAGCAATTTCGGCCAAAGTTAAAGTATTTTTCAGACATTTTTTCCTAAATTATATTATTTATCAGAGGAGTTACGGAAAGAGGGAAAGTTGAGTAATTTATGTAGAGATTTTTGGATTTATTAATTTAAGCTTATTATTATTACTAGAATATGTTCCCGCAGGTTGCGCGGATAAATTAATTTCATAAAATATCAAATAGTTCAAATATTTATAAGTCTTTGTCCTTTTAATAATTTTTTTATAGAAAATAATATTAATTAATTATAAACTACTTATTGGTATAAATTAACAAACTATTTTTACATACTTTATTTATTTATAACTTTCTTTTCAACTTAGAATCTAAAATTTTAATTATTTTTTAAAATCTAAACGGAAAAGGGCCAAAAATACTCCTGAAGTATAGGAAAATGTCTAAAAATACCCTTCATCCATCTTTTGGTCTAAAAATACCCTTCTACTCATCTTTTTGGTCTAAAATTACCCTTTCATCCACCTTTTTGCTCATTTATATCCTTGCAACTAACAACCCTCTCTATTTTTTTTAAAATACTTATTTTGTGTCATTTTCTTATTGAATGAAATAAAAATCCACATCTATTAATTTTTCCCCATAATTTATCCAAATCAAAACAATATATCTTTTCAAGATCCATTTTTTTTTTAAATCTAGTAATTTCTATTTTCTTTAGTTTTTTTCAAAAAAAAATTGTTTTAGATAATTAAAATATTTTTTAAAATATTAGTCATGCCACAATTACAGGGACATAATATTATAATATAAATCCTAAAAAATGTTATTCTAGTTGGTGCACCAATACCAAGATTTGATCACTAATGGCACGGACGACAAGATTATTCGTCAAAAAAATTAAATGATCTTTATTTATTTTTTAAAAAAGATAGACATTTTTTTAGGATTTATATTAATATATTATGTCCCTATAATTGTGGCATGACTAGTATTTTTAAAAATATTTTAACTAGTTAAAACAAATTATAACTCAATGCAATGAAAGGTTTTAAAACAACCCAACTGATAAAATCTGGCCAAAAGGCAACTCGAGTCTCAAAATAGAATATTTACATATATACATGCATGAGAGACTCAAAACTAACTGACTAACTGTCTATGAAGCCTCTAAAAATACTGAGATGGATGTTGGGACAGACCTCGCAACACCCTAATAAAACAAAACTAAAAAAACAACATAACCGAGTCCTCCAGAAAACATGGAGGCTCACCACTGACTCTGGAGTGCTCAGTTGGATCAACGGCGTACTGGGTGCTGATCCTGGGTACCTGCGTCTGCATCATAATAAGATGTAGGCCAACTGGCATCAGTACATGGAATGTACGAGTATGCGAGCTGGAAAGCTAAACCACAACTTAAGCTTGAATGGAATACAAGAGAACACTTACCTTGGCTCTGTTCAACTCATGAAAGACTGAACTCAATATATAAAGCAATGAGACACATGCAATATATAAAGCTTGTAAACTATTTAAAACATGACGTCAACATCATATTTATAATATCATAAAATACCATGCTTCCTCTCAAAGTCTACCTGTGCAATGCATGAATGAAGTCCCATACCCCTATTCATACTAAGCAGAACCCCTCGAGGAACCATACAATTTTCTACTGTGGGAGTTTCTCTAACCGATAACCACCGCTAGGAAACAGAGTGGTGATACAACGTTTTACCTCACATTGCCCAAGGACCATCCTATACCTTGCCGTGATATAGGAAGCTAACTATGCTAAGTGGATCCACTAGCTTAACTTACGGGATCATCTAAAAAGTATGACCCGTTAAATCCCATGTTGGCTCATGGTTCTTATGGAGAGTTGAGTTAATATGAACTCATGTCCCCAACTCGGTGCTCAAGACTACTCCCAAAAATACTTTAACTCATACGTGTTTTAAACACATCTTTCTTTAATTTGAGATAATTACTCAAAGCTTAGCCCAAAGGCTCTTTTGGAAAACATAGTTCCTTTCTTACTCAAATGTAAAAAAAAAATTTATAAACTTCTTGGGAATACTTAGTTCCCTAATAGGTTTTGAGAAATGAACTCAACTTTATACTCTTGACTTAACTTGAAACTCTATACTCTTCACTTGACTTGAACTTGAGGCTTAAAATGAAGTTAAAACGTTCAATAAAGACTCTTGAACAACTTTGAAAACTTGCTTTGACTTACTTCTTAACTTCTAGACTTGACTATTAACTTCACTTGACTTGGATCCTAACTCGCCTTGAATTGAATTATGGATTCAAGGTATATGATCACATGTTTATGGACGAGTTATTGAAGTTTAGACGTACTTTGGAGTGTTGGAAACAACTATGGAACATAGGTACAATACCAAGGAACATGCATGAAAAAATGGGGAAAGAATGAGAAAGGTTGACGTCCTTGGCGCTCTGAGAGGCGCGGGGCGCCAGCCCTGAAACTTCAGAAGGGCTTGCTGGCGCCCTGCTAGGTGCGGCCCCCCAAGGGGATAAGTTCAGAACACTTTTTGGGGCGCTCTGCAAGGCGCGACGCGCCACCCCTTTTCCCCGAAAACTCGACTCTTCTCCTTCTTTTCTCCAACTCTAAACCTTCCCAACTTCAAAGTTTCCAGCCCCAAACACTTAGAATCATAAAACCCTCAACATACAACAGATTTCAACTCAAAACACAATCGGAAACACGTCCCTAATCAACAAGACTTCAACACAATCACAACATCAACAACTTCAAAAACACAACCAATCTTTTATCGGAATTAAAACGAGTTTGGCGTGTGGGGGAAAGAACCAACCCCACACTATGAACTCACATACCTAGTAGGGATCACCCCCGACGATATCCACGACGATCTTTGACGGAATCTTGCTTGATCTTCTCTTCTTCCTCTTCTTCTCCTCTTCACTCTCAAACCCTTGCTCACTCTTTTAAAATGGGAAAAACTGATCTAAAATCAATCTAACACATTAATATAACCAAAAGAATTGGTTAGGGAAAAGATCAAAATAGCCTTGACATTTCCGGACGGACTTCCCTGCCAACTGCCCAACTTCCAAAGGGGATAACTCACTCATACGAACTCGTAATCGAGCAAACTCAGCGGCGCTGGAAAGATCATTCCACAAGCTTCGTAACCATAAGTGGAACTACACCTAACTCATCCTGATCTAGGAGTTATGACTGTTCAAAGTTGGCCAAAACTCACCTTTTTTCCACACTTAACCAAATTTCCAGATTTTTGAATTCTTTCCAAAAATGACAAATTTCAAATTTCAAGCCTCTTCATAGTTATTTCAAATTGCCGGATGTTACAGAAAGTCTAGCTAAGGATATGGTGGAAAAGTGTAGAGGCTTACCTCTTGCAATTGTTGTATTGAGTGGACTTACTTTCGTATAAAGGGGGGCTAGACAAATGGCTAAAGGTGAAAGACTACCTTTGGAAGTATTGAAGATGACTCTATTGAAATCTCCTATATACTATCATTGAGCTATAATGATTTGTCAATTGTGCTCAAGCAGTGTTTTCTGTACTTTGGTATTTTTCCAGAAGATCAAGTGGTCGATGCTGAAAACTTAATATGGTTGTGGATGGCCGAGGGTTTCATACCAAATGGAGAAGAAAGAATGGAGGATGTCGCTGAAGGCTACTTGAATGAGCTGATACGACGAAGCTTGATACAAGTGGTAGATACATCTTGGGAAAAAGTTACTGTATGTAGGGTTCATGATTTACTTCGTGATCTTGCAATACAAAAGGTATTGGAGATAAAGTTCTTTAACATTTATGATCCAAGAAATTGCGTTTAAATGGGAGAATAGAGAAACTGCCTCTGTTTCCAAATTCCATCACAATGATAGTTCTGAGGGACTCAGTACTGACAGAAGATCCGATGCCTATTTTGGGAATGTTGTCAATTATAAGGAATCTCGAATTGTTTAGAGCTTATGAAGGAAAAGAAATAATGTTCAGTGATAACAACTTCAGTGAACTAAAGTTCCTTTATCTTGGTTTACTTTCAAACCTAGAAATATGGCATTTAGCCACAAGTGCTATGCCTCTCATCAAAGGTCTTCATATCTATGATTGTCGAAAGCTGAAGGAGATTCCAGAGAGAATGCAAGGCGTGAAGCGTATTTGATTATAGCAAAGGTAAATATACAAACAAATCCCAATCTTACATAACTTTGTTCATAATTTATTTTAAATAAATGGTGTGTTAAATAATATTTGTGTTAAACAGGAGAATAAGTTGTCACTCGAAGACATTCAAGTTGGGCTATTAAAGCATCAATTAGAGTGACAAATGACTGAATCTTCGTGGATCATGGCAACAAGAGTAGCCTCCAGTTTATTAGCTGAATGGGTATTATATTGCTCGTACCTCATTGAGCAATCAACAAATTCAACTTGACCTCCAATGCTACCATCACAAGTACTCAACACGAATGTTTTTGCACTACTTAAACAAAGGCCACAATCTGAAAATTCAATAATGGAGTTGCAAGTAGCATGGCCATAAGCTAAAGCATCATTAGGATAAGGAGATGTTATGTAATAATCATAACCTTGATTTGGTGTTACATTTTGTAATGCTTCAACAACATAAGCCAAACTTGGTGTAAATGGACCACTCTTATCATACACATTGAATTGCCATTGCAAATATGGTTAATATCTTTGGTATTTGGTTTACTTCTCACAAAACTATTAAACAAAAACATTCCAAATTAAATATAAGGAATGTGGTTAGGACTTTCATTCTCAAAATTGTATCTAGCCTCTCTATTATTGTATATCTTCCTATCTTCTATTTGTTTTGAGTTTCTCCATCATCAATGCAAATTAAGTATTACATGCTTTTGGTGCTACTAGTTTCTAGTTTTCACTAAATATTCATAGGAAAAAAAATACAACTACAATAACATACCTAACATAAAAACAATTTTCATGTAACTCATCCGTCATTGTATGATTATCACAATTTTTTATACAATTCATAAATTTGAATTTCAATTAACTAAAACTAAAATTCAATCCAAACCTAATTCAAATTTTACCTAAATAATCTCAAATTTTATATTATAACTCATCTCGATATTTCAATTCTTTTTGGGAAATCATGCATTCAAAACAAAATTCATTTACGACAAATTAATTTTGAGAACTTGAACTTAAAGGTCTGACAAAATCTTTTATGGAATAACCTCCATGGCAGAATTCGAATTAATTTGTGTTGACTTATTGAATATTTTATTTCTTTTCTTCAAAGTAACAAAACACATTTTCGAAAAATTGAGAAGCCATGCTCATAGATTCCCCAAACAAGGAAAACTAAAAAGAAAAGAAAGGTATCTATTAGGGGGTACGTGATCGGCTTAGTTCAGATTTTTCAAATATCAAACCAAATCATTTGTGTTGGATTTTTAAATTTATAAATCAAATCAAATTAATAAAACTCAATTTTTTCAATCTCGATTTTTTTTTTGAAAATTTTCCGGTAAAGTATTCATACAAACATATAATTAACTTGTGCTTCAAATATTTTTTCAATCCCACCAAAGTACAACTATCTAAGATGCTTTTTAAAAAAATAATACAAAATATGAGATGAGGGATGACAGTAAAATATTCAACAAAAAATAATAATGAAATAACATAAAATAAATATTGTAAATTAATACGTCATTAGAAAAATGATTATAATTTAAAAGTACTAAATCATGCTAAAATTAGTCTAATAAGTATTAATTGCTTGATTAAATATTAAAAAAATAAATTAAAATTAGATTTATGTATTTTAATTGTCTAAACCAATGTAAAACTAAAGAAAAAATATTCAACATTATTGTCATTCTTTAGTGTTGAATTGCCGATGATCTTTCTGAAATAACCACTCTATCTATACGAGGGAGTGGTAAGATCAACGTAAATGCGTGCCACTGAACTTATGCCTTAGAGCATAACTTGTGTCATGCAATTTTAAATTCTTGGCTTGCAGTTAGTAGAGAATATATACTTTTCTTTATACTTATAAAACTTTTTCCCCTGTCGGATTTTTTAAGCTTTAAATATTGAATTCCATCATAACAATAATCATCACTTATCAAACTCTCAATCTACTGCTTCCAATATTAATTTCCATACACACTTTACCTTTTGCAAAAAAATTATTAATTTCCATACAGCTACCCCTCTTCTTCTTCTTTTTTTTTCCAATCAAAAGTAGTATTCATAAAGATGGCTGATGCCTTTGTGTGATTTGCAGTTAAAAGATAAAGTGAAAATCATACATTTTGTCTTTTTCAGATCTCACTTGTACAATTTCATTGGGTATATTGTTGTTGTTGTTTGCCCCAGGACTTGTGCCTTGGGACATAATTTTTTTTCTTAAGACACAACTTGTGCCACTGAAGCAGTGTGTCACGACCCAGACCATCGTGATTGGCACCCACACTAACCCTTCGATGGGAGAACCATTACTACTAAGTACTAACCAACTAACCCCAAAACTAAACATTTAAAGATACGGAAGCATGTTTAAATGCAGAATTTATATAGAGTTCTCATAAACTCCAAAGGTTTAAATAAAACTAACCAAACTAATGCGGAAGAACAACCCTTAGAACTTGAAAGTCATTGTACCAAAACTCTGATTAACTAACAAATCTAAGAAAAGGAGGAGGCACAACCCCGAAAACTAAACAAAACACCCTAAACAAATAGTCTGAGTCCGAAAAGAGTGGACTTAAACATGAGAAATCCATGGCAGCCTAAAAGAACTAGCTCACCCTTGAATCCGGTCACGCTCAATAGTCACCTAGCTGAGGTTTGACAGTAGCCACCTGAAGATGCCCTGTACTCAACAAGAAAAGAGCGTGCAGTATCAATACACAACCATAGTGTACTGGTAGGATCACACAGCTATTTCAATAAGTGAAACATATATATAAGAAGTCACAACATAGTAAACACGCATATACTGAACATATACAATATCATTTATCATTTCAGGAGCAATGTACAATTCCACATTCTCAATACAAGTATATATGACAAGTCAATGGTCCTCTCATGGAACCCATACCCAAATTGTTAGTGTGTCGGATCGTGACACCCGATCCAAGTTAGTGTGTCAAAATGTGACACCCAATCTAATATGTATGTCGGTACATGACATTCGATCCTAGTTAGTGTTGGAACATGACACTCGATCCAATATGTATGTCGGTACGTGACATCCGATTCCAGCTAGTGTGTCGGAACGTGACACCCGATTCATTCAACATGCCACAATCACAATCACAATATACATTCTCATAATCATACAATTAAATGTTGATTCATGGCTTACAATCATTCATTCATACTCATTTACATTAGGTGTGATCAATAGTGCAACATTCGCTTACGTACATGCATTACAATGAAGCAAATACTAACATACATCACACAAACATGAAATCACCATCACCTACCTCGAAGCCAAGCTTGAATCCCCCTAAGACACTTGAATCTTTCCTTTTCGGATTCTTTCCCGCTTGTTCCTGGTCTAAAAACATACAATTAACGCAGGATCAATAAACGAGGCCTAATTACCCGGATTACAATCGCAATTATTAACCCTAGGCCAAACCCAAGATCCCAATACCCAAATTAGGACTTTTTCCACCATTAACTTCAGATCAAAACTTTCCCCCAACAATAATTACCCAAGAATCTAAGTTCTACGGATTGAAATACGGATTAGGGGAGTAAAATCCTTACCTTTAGTGCTAGAAGAGGTGGAAAACTGTCAAGAACTTGACTTGGATCGTTCCTTAGCTCTCAAGAACGAAACTTGCAGAATAATAACGTTTTTGGGGTTTATTTCTGACTTAAGTCGCGTCTGTCCCGCTGTGGCGGACCTCATCCTTCTACAACGGCCCCGCCCTAGCGGGAATAATCCCGCCCTGGCGGCTCGCACAGAGACATAGAGTTTAATTCAGAGTTTCAAACCCCCATTTCACAACACACCCTCAACCCATGACACTCAGAAAATACCTGTTCACACTAAGATCAGTTTCGGGAGTTCTACTTGCCCGAATTTGATTCCGTAAAGTCGTACGGGTTCCTTAACGTATTAGCTATCTACTCATGTGCTCAAATTCATAATTAGATCTCTCATTCATTACCATATTTCCCTAAACCTCACATGACTCAGATTTCATCCAAATCTGGACTAGGCTAGGAATTCCCAAGTTATTTTTCTGGCCCCAATTATTTCCCCATTGGCTTTTCCCTAACGACGGGATCAGGTCGTTACACAGTGCCGTAGTTACATAACTGGACACCCTCCGTTGAAAAATTATTTTTCATACATATATAATAAATCTTGAACGTTTTTAGCGAAACTTTTGGCTTTGCCACTGCACTGAAGTTATGCCTTAGAGAATAACTTGTGTTGTGCAATTTTAAATTCTTGCCTTGCAGTTAATAGAGAATATATACTTTTCTTTACCTCAAATCTATCATCTTTCTACTTTTAAGACTTTTTCCTCTGTCGGATTTTTGAAGTTTTAAATACTCAATTCCATCATAACAATTATCAAACTCTCGAACTACTGCTTCCAATATTAATTTCCATACACACTTTACCTTCTACAAAAAAATATTAATTTTCATATTCCTAAAGATGGCTGATGCCTTTGTGTCATTTGCAGTTCAAAAATTGGGTGATTTCCTCATTCAGGAAATTAACCTACGTTTAAGCCTAAGAGAGGATATGCAGTGGCTGCGAAATGAGCTTCTCTTCATGCAGTCTTTCCTCAAAGATGCAGAACTAAAACAATGTGGAGATCATAGAGTTCAACAATGGGTGTTTGAAATCAATTCTGTTGCGAATGATGCTGTCGCTATACTTGAGACTTACAGCTTTGAGACTGGTAAACGTGCTAGTCATCTCAAGGCTTGCGCTTGCATATGTAGGAAACAGAAGAAATTCCACAATGTTGCCAAGGAGATCCAATCACTCAAGCAACGAATCATGGATATCTCTCGCAAACGAGATACTTATGGTATTACAAATATCAATAGTAATGCTGGAGAAGGGCCAAGTAATCAGGTTGCAACATTGAGGAGAACTACCTCATATATAGATGATGAT
>JAJOOS010005838.1:0-17203 GCA_029582725.1 Solanum chiquidenum
ATATTTGTAATTAATTTATATTTATAGGACAATTGCTTAGTTTCCCCAAAAATCAACCACAAAGACTTTTAGGGCCTGTTTGGAAAGCTACTTGGTAATTGGAATTGATGTAATTACTAGGATAATAATTATCAGCCTAATAAAAAACATATATTCTTAACTAATATTACCAAAAAATAATTGATTTATATTTTTCAAATTAGTATATTTCAATTGAATTAATCATAAAAATTAAAAGTACAAGGTAAGATTTATATGAACATCATGAAATACATGTTTGACAAAAATATTAAAATTATAAAACAAATGAAATTCAAAATATAACATAAGTTCTATTTTTTTTTTTAAAAATCACATAATACTCGTGTCAAATTTCAACATAACATACATAAAATGTGATTTAGAAGAAAAGGGAAACGTAAGTCTATAACCTTACTCAACAATGAATTCTACTTTAATTTAAAAATTAGAATACAAATGAAATTACGCTAATGAAAATAAGAAACATAATTAGATAATACAAAAGATTGCATGAAATCAAATAAAATATATAAAATAAACTTTTTAAGAATAATAAAAAAAAAGAAAGAGAAAAGAATTGAAAAAAAAGGATAATGAATGGGCCTAGAGTCCGAAAGGGGAGGGAAATGTTTCCCGCCATTTTGTACTTAGACCCATTTGCTCATACTCATGTAGCGTTACTGTGTTGAAGGAAACTGATAGGAAAGGATGGAAGCGGTAAGGTCTCAGAGGAAATCTTTGGTGTCCACCGGCGTCGGTTCAACACTTCCTCTCTATCGCTCTGCCCCTCCACTTGAAGTCCGTCTTGAAGATTTCGAGCTTTACGCCATTGATCGCCTCCGAGGTACTCAAACTATAAACTTTCAGATCTCATTTCCTTCCTCTGCGCTTACTAATTTTATTTTTCTTAATTCAATCCAGTTCTTAAAGGTATTTCAGATGCTTTGTCTAGAGGAAAGAAGCCCGATGAAATGGAGAAATTGGTAACACTATTTTAGTAGTATATTTTATTTCTTTCTACATTCTACAATTGGATTCATCTTACTGCTTTCAAAATTAGGTGTTGGATCTGTGGAAAACAAATATGAGGCATCAACATTCATCTGAGCTCCTTAATAAGGACATAATTTCACATTTTGTTTTGCGACTTGTTTATTGCAGGACGTGAGTACCATCTTTTTGCCTTTTTCCATTTTTCCATAATTCTAACAATCCATTCTTTAATATATATAACTTAATCTTTTAGGGAGGAGTTAAGAAAATGGTTTCTTTCAATTGAAACTACCTTATTTCGTTACCGTTTCCGCGATGAACCTCCTGAAATTCAGGTTTGCCACATTTTCTATTCCTCTCACAACATCTTTATGCTTATTGTTTGTGATATAATAAATTTGGACGCAGAGAGCGCTAATGGCAGAGTTTGATCTTCCATACAAAGCTGTCACCACTGCTGAATATGAGGTAAATATTTTTAAAAGATTTTTCTTCTCTTAATACCACTACATTTAAGTTTTACTTTTCGGCAATATATTGGTGATGCATATTTTATTTACGCCTATCTTGCTTATGATGCAGAGTGTGAAGGAAAAATTGAACCAAGTTGCACGCGCCATAGGCCAACCTATTACAAGTAGTAGTACTCTTTTGTAATTCCAATTGTGAACGTTTATTTTGATACTATTTAAGTCATTAACTTCATGATTTTGATTATTTGCAGCTGATGCTATCTATTACAAGGTATGCTCTTGACTTTTGCAATGCTTAACCCCCCTGGAAAAAGAAAATTGAAGTAATAAAGGAGCCAATAGCTATGTAGCTTGGGCCCCTTTAAAATTTCTGCTGCACCCAAGTAGATCTGATAGGCTTTGGGTGTGGGATCCGCACCAAATTTGGTCAACTTATTTTGGATACTTACATCTATGACCAAGAAATGTAGATTGATTGGGTATTTGGCTTTATTTTTGAGTTTGTGGCATCTATTCATATAAAGTATGAACACTTTGCTATACATGAGATATCTTATGAATAGAATATCAGGTAGTTATAATGTATTAAATTTATTAGTTTTAGCTCAACAACTTTTAATTGATCCGATACGTATGCATAAATGTCATAATGCCCATTTATTCGCCGTACCCCAGCATCCTTGCCCACTCTGAGATTCATACCTCCGAATACTAAATTTTATGTAATGAAGAACCTAACCTCTAGTTCTGCACCAGTATACCCATACTTAAGCCTGAGCAACATCAGCCAAGACAACAATGGGTCTGCATGAACATCTATGTAGAGGAGTGCAAAAGAAAGATGTCGTTGACCATATTATACTTGTATACTTCCATTTCAGAATCGAAAGAATTGTTGCCTAATAGCTACATGTGTATGAATCGACACATCAATTTGCTTAAGAAACTTCTTTGGTTTGACCAGCATGCTTGTTGGGGATTGTAAGAAATAGAAGTGGCTACGATTTTGAGTGTAGACCTCTTGATGTGGCTGAACATTTTTCATGATTGGCTCAGTAGGAACTATAAGACAGGTTGTCAATTATATTATGCTAGGAAAATAAAGCGTCAAAAAGGACTGTTTATCTTGTTTGAATGAGATTTTGCTTTAGGAGGTTCTGGTTGAGTTTTCTCTTATATTATTTTGGTTTTAATAACTCAAGGTTCCATTTGAGGAGGTGCCAGAGCTTGTGGCAGGTCGACGAGTATTTATTCAAAAAGGGAATGCATATATCGCCATGAATCAGGTAGTTCGTTGTATTTTTATGGAAGCTGTTAGAATCTGAATAAATAAATAAATCCTACTTAGAATAGAGATAAGAATAGGAATCCTAATTGGAAAAAGAGTCCTAGGAATAGGAATCCTAATTTGAAAAGGAGTCCAATGTAGTGTCTATAAATAGGGTCTCAATGTAATAATGTAGATACACAATTTCAATAATATATTTCTCCTATATTTCTCACATGGTATCATAACAATGGTGAGAAAATTAAATCAGCCGGTACTGTGCAATTTTCCGGTGACCTAAATTGCTGCCCGAGAAGATAACATTTTCTGGTAGTGTTTTTCAGCAATTTTCTTTTTTCCTGTGGGGTCGCCTCTTAATTTCGAGGCTGACCATATAATTTTTTTCTTGATTCCAGATCAGATTTTGGTGATCGGATCTCTTTTTCCGGCAGTCAGATTTATTTCCAACAGTTCCAATTCCAGTTCTAGCAGTCAGCCATTACAGTAATCAGATTCAGGGCCCCAAAATACTACTTCTTACTTTTTTTGTGAGAATATTCTTATTTCACAATATGTCGTTCGGAATTGATATTTTTGGCTCCAAGAATATAGGAAGTTCAAGTGCTATGATCACTACAGAACCATTAATGGGAAGCTCAAGCTATTTAGCTTGGGTTATTCGGTTGAGTTGTGGTGCAAGGACAAAATGCGCCCAAGATCACTTAATCAACAATGCTAGTGTGGTAGATGAAAAGGCAAAGGTTAGTGAGGTAGATGATAAAGCCAAAGCACAATGGGAGAAGGTTGATGCTCAATTATGTAGTCTTTTATGGCGATCTATCGACTCTAAGTTAATGCCCATGTTTCGCCCATCCTAGACATGTTATTTAGTTTGGGAAAAGGCTCGTGCTTTAAATACTAATGATATATCTCGATTCTATGATGTAATAAGTAGAATGACCAATTTAAAGAAACAAGAATTTGATGTCTACTTAGGATAGGTACAAGCAGTTATGGAGGAATTTGAAATGTTGATGCCCGTCACTACGAATGTGAACAAACAACAAAAGCACAAACAAACGTTGTTTCTAGTTCTTACACTTGTTGGACTTCACCTTGACCATGATTCAGTGCGTGATAAGATTTTAGCTAGTCGTACAATACCTATAATTGATGAATTATTTTCTCGTCTACTTCGTCTAGCTGCGCATCCCAGCAACAAAGTAGTTTCATCATTCACCATTGACTCCTCTATTTTGACATCTCAAATCATAAACAAATGAATATATTAGCCTATGGAGAATTGGCCAGGAGGAGGTCTTTTTGGAAGATCTCGATCCAAGTGTAGTTATTGTCATAAGCTTGGACACACTTGTGACATATGTCCTACTTTGTATGGTCCACCACCTAGTTATGATCCTATTGCTATAAAGGAATATAATAAGTCCCTTTGAAATTACACAATTAAGCAAACATCTCCATTCCACAAGGAGCATTGGCCTATGGAGAATTGGCCAAGAGGAGGTCTTTTTGGAAGATCTTGATCCAAGTGTAGTTATTGTCATAAGCTTGGACACACTTGTGACATATGTCCTACTTTGTATGGTCCACCACCTAGTTATGATCCTATTGCTATAAAGGAATATAATAAGTCCCTTTGAAATCACACAATTAATCAAACATCTCCATTCCACAAGTAGCATTTGTTGCTCAGCCTGATCGACCATCTAATAATGCTCATATTGCTCAGGCAAAATATGATGAGTTCCTTCAGTATCAAGCAAGTAAACAAACATCTCCACAAGTAGCCTCGGTTACTCAGCCTAATGTTCATGTTGCGGGTAATTCTTATGCTTGTGTTTCACAGTCTTGTACGCTCGGATTATGGGTCATGTACTCGGGCGCTTCTGATCATAATTCCGGAAACATATCACCTCTGTCTGATATTGTTTAGTCACAATCTCTTCTTGCTATTACTTTGGCCAATTGGATCCAAACGAAACCAAACGACCACCTAATAATGCTCATATTTCTCTGGCAGAATATGATGAGTTCCTTTGGTATCAAGCAAGTAAGCAAACATCTCCACAAGTAGCCTCGGTTACTCAGCCTAATGTTCATGTTGCGGGTAATTCTTATGCTTGTGTTTCACAGTCTAGTACGCTCGGATTATGGGTCATGGACTCGGGCGCTTCTGATCATAATTCCGGTAACATATCACCTCTGTCTGATATTGTTTAGTCACAATCTCTTCTTGCTATTACTTTGGCCAATTGGATCCAAACGAAACCAAACGACCACCTAATAATGCTCATATTTCTCTGGCAGAATATGATGAGTTCCTTTGGTATCAAGCAAGTAAGCAAACATCTCCACAAGTAGCCTCGGTTACTCAGCCTAATGTTCATGTTGCGGGTAATTCTTATGCTTGTGTTTCACAGTCTAGTACTCTCGGATCATGGGTCATGGACTCGGGCGCTTCTGATCATATTTTTGGTAACATATCACCTCTGTCTGATATTGTTTATTCACAATCTCTTCTTGCTATTACTCTGGCCAATTGGATCCAAACAAAACCAAAAGGGGTTGGAAAAGCCAAATAACAAGATGCAAGGATTGCATCACCCCAAAAACGCTACGGAACATGGGATTCAATGAGGAGAGTGCAAGCTGTCTCAATGAGATGTCTATTATTCTTTTTTGCCACACCATTCTATTGAGGGGTGTAAGTACAAGAAGTTTGGTGAATAATTCCTCGGTGAGTCATAAATTTCTGAAATTGAGAGGATAAGTATTCTAAGGCATTATCACTAGGAAAAGTACGAATGGAAACACCAAACTGATTTTGTATTTCAACAAAGAAACTTTTGAATATAGAAAATAACTCAGAACGATCTTTCATTAAGAAAACCCAAGTGCATCTTGAATAATCATCAATGAAACTAACAAAATACCAAAAACGTAAGGGTGAACTGACTCTACTAGGACCACAAATAATAGAATGAACTAATGAAAAAATAGACACTGAACGACTCTTACTAATATGGGTAAATGTAGCACGAATGTGTTTACCAAGTTGACATAACTCACAATCTAATGTGGATAAACTAGGCAAACTAGGCACCATCTTCTGTAGCTTGGATAGACTCAGATGTCCAAAAGGTTTGTGAATTAGGGCAGGAGGATCTGTATCGGAGCATGCTGTGAAGGAATGTGAAGGAATTTGAAGAGGTTAGATAGTAAAGGCCTTGTGATTCATGTCCTGTGCCAATCATCTGTCTCGTACTGCTGTCCTACATGAGAAAAGAATCATCAAACAAGGTTATGCCACAATGTAGGGCACGCGTCAAACGACTAACAAATGCTAGATTAAAAGGAGAACCAGGAACATAAAGAACTAAGTCTAGAGGGACATAACATAGTGGTTTGGTATGACTCATAGTGAAGCTGATCACTCTGTGTTTAATCGGCATTCTGCACAAAATCATGTATTTATTTTGTTGTTTATGTTGATGATATTGTTATCACTGGCAACGATCAAGATGGTATCACTCATTTGAAGCTACATCTCTTTAAGCATTTCCAAACTGAAGACCTTGGCAGACTGAAGTATTTTCTAGGTATTGAGGTTGCTCAGTCTAGATCAGGTATTGTTATTTCTTAACGCAAGTATGCTTTAGACATTCTTGATGAGACAAGAATGATGGGATGTAGACCCATTGACACTTCGAATGTTAAACTCCTTTCAGGATAGAGGGAGCCACTCAGTAATCCTGAAAGGTATAGATGGGTGGTTGGAAAGTTGAATTATCTTAAAGTGACTAGACTTGACATTTCTTTTTGTGTGAGTGTTGTAAGTCAGCTTATGACTTCCCCTTGTGATAGTCATTGGGAAGCAATTGTTTGTATTCTGCGACATATAAAGTCAGCTCCTGGTAAAGGACTACTATTCGAGTATCAAGGCCATGAGCATATCACTGGATATATAGACGCTGATCGGGCAGGATTACCCTCCGATAGACGTTCGACATCAGGATATTGTGTTTTAGTAGGAGGTAATTTGGTGTCCCGGAAGAGTAAGAAACGGAGTGTGGTTGCTCGATCTAGTGCATAATAAGAATATCGAGCAATGGCTGCAACAATTTGTGAGCTAGTTTGGATCAAACAGCTGCTCAGAGAGCTAAAGTTTGACGAAATCAGTCCAATGGAACTTGTGTGTGATAATCAAGCGACCCTTCATATCGCATCAAATCCAGTGTTTCATGAAAGGACTAAGCACATTGAGATTGACCGTCACTTTGTCAGAGAAAAGATCCTCTCAAGAGATATTGTTACAAAATTTGTTAAGTCAAATGATCAACTTGCAAATATCTTCACCAAGTCTCTCACCGGTCCTCGTATTAATTGTATCTGTAACAAGCTAGGTACATATGATTTGTATGTACCAGCTTGAGGGGGTAGTGTTACTTAGAATAAGAATAAGGATAGGAATCCTAATTTGAAAAGGAGTCCAATGTAGTGTCTATAAATAGGGTCTCAATGTAATAATGTAGATACACAATTTCAATAATATATTTCTCCTATATTTCTCACAGAAGCATCCAAATGAATATGTTAATATATCAATATACCAATATACCAATTCCTGTGACATAGCTTATTCTTGCAGGTGGTTTCACTAGTTATCACGCAGTTTCGGAGTCATCTTTCGAAAGCACTAGTGCTGACAAACAGGTTGGTTGCCCCAGTTTTGGTCTTCATGGAAAGATGAGCATACCCATTCTTAGATAAGCAACATCTTAAAAATAACAATTATTGAAAGTAACTTCTCTTATTTTCACTATTTTAAACTTTGTTTCAAGCTGATTTCTTGTCGTAAAAATGAAATTATCCTTTCCGGAACTTGATTCTCAATGACTGCAGTGCTTCAAATTAGTTGAGCATGTCACATTAGAAACTGGATCACTGAACAAATTGGTTCAGCTTCTCATCCAACAATAAACAATATATCAGACAACAAAGAAAATTGATTTGTTTACTGCTTTATTTGTAAGCCTCTAGTCATTAGCATGTGCATTTCCACTTTGTGCGTCAGGTTTCTCATTTTCTCTTGTTTTTCTTATATCTGAGTTGATGGTTTAGAGAGACCACATTTGTCATCGGTCAGATTTCTTCTATATCAGGAACTCATTAAGCTGACTATGTGTTGTTGAGTTCATCTGACATTTCAGCTAGCATGTTGCTTTTGGAATTTTATCTATTTACTCCTTTTAAAGTTAAAACTTAGGTTCCATCATTAGATTTTTAGAAGTTTCAGTTTACTGATTTCAGAAAATGGACCTCGATGATCAGAGAACAGGAGAAGGACCGTTTGGTTCCTGTGAGTATTGAGCTAGTTTTGAAGTTGCACTCAAAGATTGTTTATGTTCCTTAATGTCTAAACCTAACTTCCCTTCAATATTTTAGATTATTGAAGCCTTATCCACAAGTTACCTGGGTCCTGATTATAGCCAGGTGGTTTAGAGCTCCTTTATTATCATCTACTTCTGCAGTTGCAACGTTCTTGTTGCGTTCACTTGACTAATCCAACCTTTGTTTCAGCCGAGAGAACATACAGAAATATCACTAGAAGACATTGACCAGATTGCTAAGAGTTCATTCCCTCTATGTATGCGTCATCTTTTCGAAAAGGTTAGAAGTTGATCAAGAAACTAAGTTCATTAACATCGTATGTTCCTTTTAGGGTTTACTGTCATATTATCTCTTAATTGTTTTACTTTTAAGCAGTTATGATGATTTGGTACTGCACCTTCTTTTCCAAAAAGTTCGCCTTCACCATGGTTTATGATTTATTGTAGCTACGAGAGGATCATCATCTGAAGCATGGAGGGAGGATGCAACTTGGTCTATTTCTCAAGGTTATATTATCAGGGTTGATGAGGATTTTGCCTAAAAAAATTGAACTATTTTTTTAGATCTGATAACAGGATTAATGGAACTTCATTGCTCCGAGCACTCACATATTTTATTCCGCTGTATAGCAATCCATTATATTCATTTTTGTCTTTGATTTACACCAAAATAAATCACAAACTTTCCTTCTAGGTGATTCATCGATGTTGAATCGTATTCATGCAGTCGTTCCTCTCTCTTTATTGGTTTGGGGGAGGGGGGATTGGAGCTATTTATGACAATATATTATTGTTTTCCAATTGTTTATACAAAAAGGAAACTCAATACAACTGAATTTAGAAATTTTCTGCAAATAGGAATGCTCCAACAGACGTTCTTTGTTATTGAACAACATGTGCTAGCTATTGCACATGACATAATAGAAATGGATGATTAATAATTTGATAAACACAAACTATGCATTCAAGGATTCTGGTCAAATATATGCCTTCCAGAGAGAAAGATGTGAAAAATAAAAAGCAAAAGGATTTACCAAGCTAGAAGGTGGTCAAAGAAATGGTTCTGGATGAGGTTAAGAAGTAATTGCTTTTAAAAAAAAGGAAATAGGCTTAGTGGTATAGAACAATTTTTATCCTACAGTTTTGATCAGTCAAGAAAGAAAGTTAAGAGGAAAAAAGAAAAGTTCTCTTTTGTTCTATTAGGGCTCTCTTCTTGTCAATAATTTGTTTAGAGTTACAGATTCTTTGGTTGAAGCACGTGGATCCTAAGAACATGAGTATTAGTTTGAGGTTCTCTCAATGAGCGATCCTAAGAATCAATTCTTCACTGTTCATTCTTTGACAGTGTTTTGCTTTATTTGTAGGGTGTTGGATTGAAGGTGGATGATGCCCTTGCATTCTGGAGAGCTGAGTTCTCCCGAAAAGTAAGCAGTATTTAGTGCTCTATGTATTTATTTTTTTACACATTGCAAGTGTTTTCCTCTGTCGAATGTAACGGACTGAACATGTCCAAACATGAGCAAGCTATTAGAGGCAAGAAGCACTGTGGAGAAGAGTTGCCCTCAGTTTTCCTTGTACATGCTATATTTGTGTCTTAGCTAGAAATAGATTTACCACTATGGATAAGGAGAGAATAGACTGTGAACAAATGATAAGAAAGGTTGTCAGATGATATGGCTTTCCACCTTCTGAAGAAGGTGGTCTCAGATGTGTTCATTTTCTCTGGAAAATTAAGTGCATAAATTTTTCTTGTAGGTTGGTGCTGAAAGATTTGATAAAGAATATGCATACAGCATAAGACACAACTATGGGAAAGAAGGAAAGAGAACGGTAAGTAACTTATTTGAAGTTGCACTGCAGAAAATGTAGAGTTCGTGAGAATGTCTATGCATTTGGTATTCCATAGTTGTGATGGAAGCTGGAACATTCTATTCTGTATTATAACTGAGAAGTACCTTGCGAAAAAAAACAACAAATGTAACACACGAATAAGAGCTCTAATGTCTGAAACAACCAAGAGAAGAAATACAAAAAGAACAAATTCTTCTAGTTCTGGATATCAACTTTCACTTCTGTTCTCTCTTTTAGGCAGGAAAAAAGCAGAAGAAAATGACTTTTGTCCGTCTTCTTTCGAGTTCTCTGTTCCTTTGAATGCCCATGAGTCAGCATAGAACATTGGAATAGTTTCAAGATTCTGCTGATATATATAAAGACTGAAAATAAGAGCGCGAATATTTCTACATCTTGTGCTATTTTTTCTTTTTTGGTTGAGATTTTACATTCTTTTCTCCTTTGATTTCTAAACGACCCGTATTACTTTCTTGCAAGAGTGCAGGATTACACACCTTATTCTTGTCAAAAGATTATATCATCAACTCCTGGAGTTGGAGATAACCATGGCTGTCCATATCGTCATTTCAGGTCAGACTGATCTTCTGCTGCATTTGATCTTGTTCACTGAAGTGAGCAATTGTTGCTTTTATACAACATGAGATGCTCATCACCCATGTTTATTCCTGAATCTCTGAGACAAATTAACTTTCTGATCGCTTCTTTCATCTCTGCCAAGTGACTTTTCATGTTTTTGCTTCCATCTGCATGATGTGTAGGCTGTAGCATGTTCTTGATGCAACATGATGAGATAATGAGGTCTTCCAGGCTGTCACTGATTAAGCACAACTTCTTATTATCCTGCAATTTGCTAACAGATTTTTTGGACATCTAAGTTTTTAGGAAGTTGTATGGGTTAATGCATAGTTGTAAGTTTCTAGTTAGTCCAATTCCTACCAAAAGAAAAAGAAAAAGAGAGAAAAACCCAGTTGATAGTTCTGGGAGCAAGCATTTTGCTTGAATTGTAGGCCTTCCAAGTGTGAGTTTGGATTATTCTTGCTTGTGTGCTTCACTGAGTGCCAAAAAGAAAAAGAAAAACAATTAAATCCTTAATCCATGTTAAATAGAATTGAGACCATATAGGAAACTCAAGAGAGCTTAATCAATATCAAGGTTTAGAAAAGGTGGAATTTCCAGCTTCATTACCTATCCCCAAGTAAAGAAAAATCCCATCTCCTCAATTAGATATTAAATTCTTGATTCCTGTAATGAGCAGTTGTAGTTAGTACCTTTGAGTGTTGAAATCTTATGGAGGGTTGGACCAGTGGCGTAGCCAGGAATTTCAGGAAGGGTGTCCAAGTTAAAAGTATTTTTTTTTTTTGAAAAATGGATGTGCCAAAAATTTTCACAAGTCAAACTACGTCTTATTAGTGATTGATTTTTTTTTTGTGGAATGAATGCTCCAAAATTTTAAAAATCAAAATGTGTAACTAATCGATCATATTTAATTAAATATAAAGTGAACAAACAGTTAAAAAACATACTATTAAGTTTTTACAAAGGTAATGATAGCAATGAGACATAAGAACATAGAGTAGAATCAATAATTGATATATTTATTCATTTTTATATATTTTATATTTTACATCACTAATTAATAATTATTTTAATAAATAACAATTCAGAAATAACAAATTTATTAACTATTATAATTACTTAATTAATAGATATAGAAAATAATAAATTATTATTATTTTAAAGAGCTTGCAGGAATCGAACCTGCAAACACACGAACAACACACAACCTTGACTTTTCAAGGAGAGCTTCTACCACTGAGCTACCCATCAAGTAAAACTTAATATATAATCATACTAAACAATATTTTATCTATATACACCGTATAATTTTCCAACAAAGGGTGTCAATTAAACACCCTCAACCCATTGTAGCTCCGCCCTTGGGTTGGACACCATTTTATGTATCTTGAACATGAGAACTACATCATCGAAGATAAACTCTTTTTATAGTTATGTTAGTGCAAGCTATTGGTTGTCGACCATAAATATTTGCTTAAGTGTTCTGTTGAAGTGTATGACCATTTCATCTAAAAGCTTAAATTGTGTTAGATAACACAATTTATTTACTTAATTATATTCTCAACATGCCACAGCGAGACTCAAATGTAACACTTTTGCCGGCTCTATTACCATGATAAGAAAATAGGCATTGGGTCTAACTGAATTTTAAAAGCTAGCTTATGAGGTAAGGACTATCCAAGACCATAAAGGGAGACCAAGTATCCATCCCACCACCAATGTGAGACTCAACGTTGCCTTTTGCCAATTGAAGTGTGAACAATATAGTCTAAGTATAGGGTGTCTAACATCGGATAAAACAAGAATTAGGATGAGTTCGACTCTGATACCATGTCGAAGCGCATGACCATCTCATCTAAAAGCTTAAGTTGTTGGAATAAACAAATTTTTATTTATTTAATTCTATTCTCAACACTTACGATAGAAGACATTATTATCTGTCAGTAACTCAGTTCTATTTTTTTTTTAAAAACTTTTGGACTTGTTGGATTGAGATCCTTGTATCAATATGTTTATCTTAGGTTTGAAGGACAATAGTCAATAGTCACAACTTTTTTCACTACACAAACTTGCACTTAATTCCTAGATAATACAATGTGTCTTGCTTGGATATTGAGTGTTGGCCTTAGAAATATAATACCACTGTGAGAAATATAGGAAAAAATATTATTGAATTGTTGTCTCTACATTATTACAGAGAGACCCTATTTATAGACACTACAATAGACATCTTTTCCAACTAGGACACTATAATACAATCCTTTTCTAAGCAAGACACTATATACTATTCCTATTCCTATTCTAAGTAGGATTGTATATACCTATTACTATTCTAACACTCTCCTTCAAGCTAGTGCATACAAATAAGATGTACCTAGCTTGTTACAAATGTAACTAATACAAGGACCGATGAGGATCTTGGTGAGATATCTGCAAGTTGATCACTCGACTTCACAAAATTGACAGTTAATCTCAATGTGCTTAGTCTTCTCATGAAATATTGAATTTGATGCATAATGCCGATAAAACAAGTAATAAAATTATAGTGTTGAACTTCCCAAACCAAGCTTGCAAAGACTGTTTTAGACCATAGAGTGACTTACATAATCGACATACAAGGCTACTAAACTCCCCTTGAGCAACAAAATTAGGTGGTTTCTCCATATAGACTTCTTCACAATGCAACTGTGACCATGAAGTGCTCAAAATCTAATATAAAATATATGGATCGTGTTGGAATCAATAGATGAGTTAATATTAAATAAGTCACCGAAAAATTGGCCGAAACATGCTAATATGCTGGAGTATTAGATTTGATGGCTGTAAGTGGTCAAAGTCTAAGAAATAAAATTATATGGGTAGGGTCGGAATGATAGCACGACCCAACTAGAAAATAGAAATTATATAGGAAAGGTCGAATTGATGGCATGACCCTATTGAAAAAGAGAAATAATATGGGTAGGGTCGAAATGATGTCACAAACCTATGGTAATCAGATTTGAGGAGTCACCGGAAAGACGAATGGAACTTTGCAAATCAAATCTGAGGAGTCATCGAAAGACACAATGCCATGCAACTCAGATATGAGAAAGTAGTTCGGAAAAATCTACGATACTATGCAAATTAAATATGAAAAATAGTTCGGAGAGATGCACGACAAAGTCAACACTACACAAATCAGATATCAGATATAAAAAAGTAGTTACCAGAAGGATGGCACGGTGCTACACATAGGATATGAAAAAGTAGTCACTAGAATGATGTCACTGTGCTACACAAATTAGATATGAGTAAATAGTCACCAAACTGATGGCACAGTGCTAAACAAGTTGATTATAAAAAGGTAGTTACCGGAACTATGGCACGGTGCTACACAAATTAAATATGAAAAAATAGTCCTATTCCTATGTCTATTCTAAGTAGGATTGTATATACCTATTACTATTCTAACACCACGAATTTCACCAAATTCCCTTGTATCTTTAATCTCTTTGAATTTTTTTTTGATGACAAAGGAAACCCGCAGCCGCTACCCTTTGGGTGCGCACAGGGTAAAACCCTCGCTCCTATGCAATAGCTCGCAAACCACATAGGAGAGGTAATCCACACTAAGCAAACCCGGTGTGACGAGCTTGACCCAGAAGGCAAGTCCCTGGCAAGGGGTTTCGAACTTGAGACCTCCAACATAGAAGTCCCAAGCCCAAACCAGTGGGCCACCCCCGAAGGGGTATCTCTTTGAATTTTGTTTGTTTACTTTCATTTTTAATCTCTAATTCCTTTATGAGATTCCATGTTTTTCTTTTTTAATAGCACATTCACATTTATCTTTTGAACTCGTAGTTCTATGCATGAACTGAAAGATAATATAGGTTGCCTGCCTTTAATATTTACAAAATTCTTTTTGCATGTTTTACCATCCAACAAGACTATCTATGACTATGTATTGTCTCCGTGTTATTTTGTCGAGACAGAAACTGAAGTTGATTAGTAAGGAAGAGTGAAAAGCAATTTAATAGTGATATTTTCTTCAAATTGTTCTATGTTTCAAAGATTGAACCAGTAAAAGAAACAGAAGAGGTGCCTTTCACTTTATGTGATGACCTATTATTGTCTTTATATGATGGTAGAGACTATCAATTAGCTTTTACCTTATTGGCTTGCCAAATTTGCTTCAACAGTGAGGAGAATCTGAGAGCTGCTCTGACCAGGATGAGAGTAGGCAATCGAGCACTGGAGGATGTGATAGACAAAGTCCGAAATAGACATTATCAGGTTGGTGTATAATTTGATGAATTATCACTGCTTTATGTCACCTTATTTCATATGTTGTGATTGTAAAATTGTGCAGTTGGCATGCACTTTGACCTTTGAAGCTGTTCATGGCTCATCTTGTGATGCTGGGGTTAACCATCCAAATCAGTACTACAATGACAGTCAGAGATCTTTGAATCACAGGCAAGTTCTTCATGGAGTAATACTAAGATGGTTTGTAAAGGATATCTTTGTCATTGTGAATTTGTGATTATGGATTTGGTGGTATAATTAATCATGCGCTGTGATAAAATATTTTTCCTTTGTTTCCATTACCTGCTTTAGGAAGAAGTATGATGCCGGATGCATTTGGTGTTGGAGAAATGCTTCTTTATTATTTGACTAACTTGCCTCAATATTGTGGCCCTTTCAGTGGGCACATGGCTTTTCACATTTTACATCATGCCTTAATATGTATCCTGTTTTTGCGGTTAATCAACTTTCAGAAGAATTCCAGCAACCCAAAAGGAACAACAGCTTCAATGTAGGGCAGTATAGACGTGTTGCCTCCCTTGTGTGAGTCTTGTCTGTGATAAAATTCTGTAGAATTCTACTGTATTTTCTTGTTTCCATATTTATTTTCCTTGCATGAATATCCCATGAAACTGCAGTGGAAGATCTGGTTGACTCGCACCTGCAAGAATCCAAAGAGACTCATGCAGGACTAACTATAAAGAAGAGCTGATTCCTTTTTTGTCCAAAGAAGTTAAAAAGGGAAAGCAGTTGAATCACCAGATACAGTTTTTCCATGCAATCCCATTGTTTTAAAGCATTAGTGGACTTGTAAGTCTATAACTTGTATTAATTCAATCCTGTTCAGATCTATATCTATAAATATATGGAGGAAGGTGATGTGACACTCTCTTTACCCTTGCCTTCTTTCTTATTTCTCTACTCAGTAGATCTGCAGATGTATAATTCTTGTCTTTTCCCCCCTCTTTATTATTGCAATATCCATGATAGAAGTTATACGTTATGAGTCGTTATGGTAGAAATTGAGAAAAATTCTAAAATAGTCCCTTATCTTTATGGGCCTATTAGTAAAAATTCGAGGATCACTTTGAGTCTTAATCTAAAGTTAAGGAACTATTTTGAGGTTTTTCTCTAGAAATTACACATTAGTAGTATGTGTTTATGAGGTGGCAATCAAATGGCTATGGGTAAACGTAACTGCTCCTCTTGGAATAATTTGAGCGACTTGTTTTGATTTTAATAAATGGAAAAGAGTCAGAATGCTCTTACCGAAAAATTAATTAAAGTATTTGTTAATATAATTCTTGATTTTAAAGTTAAAATATTTATATTTCTTAATATTTTTAGAATTGAAAAATTGTAAGTATTGGTTAATATAATTCTTGATTTTAAGGTTAAAACATAACATTCATAATGTCTTTAAAAATATTGTTGATGAAGTTATTGTCGACCTTTTTTCATTTTATCTTTGAAGTCAATGAATATATTGGCAAAAATATGTATCCTACTTCAATTTGGAAAAAATATTAAGGAATAATAATATTTTTTAGTTTATTAGCGATCCTTGAGAACTCAACCAAAATTCGCACTTAATAAACTTTGAGAACAACTAGCCATCCTTGAGAACTTGCATGACAATCCTTAGATGATTGGCATTCTTTTCCTCACTCCGGAGGATAGATCAAGATGTTATCTATAAACACAATGACAAACACATTCAAGTACTGCTTGAAAACCCAATTCATCAAGTCCATGAAAGTTGCAGGAGCATTTGTTAGTCCAAAAACCTAACCACAAATTCATAGTGACCATATCGAGTCTTGAAGATTGTCTTTCGAATGTCACGTTTTCTCACTCTAAGCTGATGATAATCCGATCAGAGGTTAATCTTGGAGAAGAAGCTAGCACCCTGAAGCTAATCGAACAAGTTATCCATCCTTGAGATAGGATACTTATTTTTGATTGTGACCTTGCTCAATTGTCGATAATCAATGCACATTCGAAGAGAACCATCTTTCTTACGAACAAAGAAAATCGAAACAACTCTATGGAGAAATACTCGGTCTAATAAAACCCTTATCCAAAAGGTCCTTTAACTGATCTTTCAACTCTTTGATCTCGGCTGGAGCCATTCTATAAGAAGGAATGGAGATAAGCTGGGTATCTGGAAGAAGGTCAATTCTGTAGTTGATCTCCCTTTGGGTAGGAACTCTTAGAAGATCATTTGTGAAACGACCCCAAAAATGCCCGAAAATGTGCTTCGGAAACACCTATAATTTTAATTTCCATATATCTCAAAATCCGTGCATGATTTTTGAAATTCGACT
>JAJOOS010005839.1:0-11830 GCA_029582725.1 Solanum chiquidenum
AGTGAGGACTAGAAATTAATCATTAGATTAGAGATGGAGATAGTCTAAATCTAGTTGATTTCTCATTTAAAGGGTTAGAGCTAGAATAGTCTAAACCCACTCAAGCAATGTTTGATGTTTTGTATGGTAAGGTCTTGGGGTTCGAGAGAATCCAAAACACACATATCCATTTGTCCGAGAGAATATTTGATGTAGTGTTGACCAAATACTATCTATGTATTGATTCGCTGTGAACTAGTTGATTATTACCTATTCAGTTGATGCCCTATCGAAGTTGCACCCCCCCCTAGTTGTTTCTAAACATGTTAAATCTCTCTTTGTGTTGCTTAAGTGATATTGATATTCGTAGTTTTGAATAAATTCTCTTGTTACCAATTCCCTCCATTTAAATACTTGTTTTGATACAATGTGCTTGTTAGTTTTGAATTGATGAATGAATAAAATGCTCATTACCAATCCTTGTGGTTCGACCCTGACTCATAAAGCAGGAGATTATTTTTGCATACGACTGCCTATACTTTAATTGGAAAGTATAGTTTAGTTTTATCATCGGGCTTGATCCAAATTTTGAGCCCCGGACCACACGATGAGGCACAAGGCAACAAACTGCCACTCCAAAACTACTATACTTTGCGTCCCCAACTCTCCCTAGTTTGAAGAGGGAGATGGATCTTCAAATAATGGAAACAGTAATGGAAGATCAGTTTTTGCTTTGGGTTCAGGAAATGCTAAATTTGATACGAGGGAGTAGAGCTCTCCGGGTATATCTACACAAGAATATTGAGAGAGGGTGGAGATTGAAAGGTTTTAGAATGCTCAGACTCGAGATGTTAGATTATGGTGTGTACCGTGTGGAAAATTTATACTAGGGATGTCGCATTATCTGAAAAAGGCATGCCTAAGAGGAGTATTTTCGAGGAGCCAAGGATTCAAACTAAGGGCTTGGCTTCACTCCCTAACATACAGGACATCGGGCAACTACAATCCTACATTAGTAAGGGAGTTTTATGCTTCCTACTTAACTTTGGTCCAATAGATTACTTTAGAGAGGATGAGGTGCATAAATCAATCCCTCCTTGCCAGCATACTAGTTCAAGGGGGTGACTATATATATTTCTGAATTCTGAGTGCACTATCTAGCGCTCCCTATTAGAGCCAGAATATGAGTTGTGGATGGCTATTGCGTAGTTTGATTACCAAATGTTTATAGTGAGATACAAGGTTAAGATGAGTGCCCCAACGTAGAAGGCCGATGTGTTAAGATGGTTGCTAGGTACATTGCTGAGCATGGTGAGGATGCCGACTGAGTTACTGGAAGGGAGCAATTAAAAATGCGTCCTTATATTTTGCAAGAAAGTTCTAGTGGGATATTGTTCATACTCATCTTTGTCCCACTCTGGCGGACAACACACTTACACCAGATCAGTTAGGGCTAGTGGTTAGCACTATATCGGGCTACGATATAGTGGGATAGTGCTATTAGTTTGCTATTAAGGTCACAAATACCTGCAAAGGAAAACTAAGAAAATAAATATATAAAGGATAATTATAACCTTCCGGTTGATGAGTGACTCGAATCAAATGTGAGGTTCTGAAAGAGCGATTACATATATTTGGAGGGACGGATACCATGCTGGTACAATATAATTGAGGAGTTCGGAGGGTCGGATACCATTTCGATATGGTACATGGACAAAATTGATCCCCTACAGGCAGGGGCAGAGCTAAGTGGGGTTCAGGGTTCGGACGAACCCAATAACTTTTTTGTAGACTCTATATTTTTACGAGAAAATTAAGTAATAACTTGTGAACCCCTTAATAAAATTGATTAACAACTCAATGTTTAAGAAAGGGGAAGGAAATTTAGAACCCCAAACTCCTAATATTGGCTCTGGTCCGCAGGTTATGACTATTGGGCAAGCTTAAGACCACTTAGCATGTGTACAAATGAGCGAGTGTGATATGAGGTGAGTATGATTCTTAAGTTGTTGTGGCATAGTGGCGATATGTCTATTGGTATTTTATTCGAACCCAACCAAACCCATTTTATAATGAGTAAGAGAGAGATTGAGTTTTTTTCATGTGATAATTTTATAATTGACACATATAGGACTAATAATTATAAGTTATGACATTATTCTTTATTTTTAAATTATAACAATAAAAAATTACAGATTTTAACATTTTAGTAAAATAAAAAAAATGATTTAAAATAACAGTACAAATAATTATTGTGAAAAACAAATAAGGTAAAACAGATATATTAGTAGTAAATAATTTAAAATCATTAA
The DNA here is from genome assembly GCA_029582725.1 of Solanum chiquidenum. NCBI lineage: Eukaryota > Viridiplantae > Streptophyta > Magnoliopsida > Solanales > Solanaceae > Solanum > Solanum chiquidenum. The sequence goes on from JAJOOS010005839.1 coordinate 2,292, forward strand.
TGATAATTAATGTGCCATAAAAATAGGAGATTCATAAAAAAAAAGATGTTTAACTTAAAGCAGATAAAATTTGTTCAAAACAGATTTATTTTCTTTTGTTCGAATATTTCTCTTTCTTCTCAATTTTTGCTCTAGTTAGTCGTGACTCTCATCTAGTTCTTATTCGTTTTGATTCAATAATCTTTATTTTCTTGTAATGGATGACTTCTTATCAGTATTAATAAAACATGGTCACCGATGGGATCCTTCAGGTTAATGTTCTTTGCGATTTTTTATTTGTATTGGTTTACTAACCAAACATAAAAAAAAAATTAAGAACAATGATACTTTTCAAAAAAATATTGAGATTTTGTTTCTGTATAATATTTTTAATTATGACGTTTTTGGTATGAACATTTATTTTTTAAAATTACATACAATTTGTTTGAAATTGGTATATATTTTGGTATGAACATCTTTTTTTTATATTTGTATGTTTCTGGTTAAATTTTTTACATGAAATACATTTGAAATTGGTATACTGGTGATACCATGTTGGTACGATTTTGGCATTATATTGAGATGAATTTCATATATTGTTTATCTAATAAATAAAAATTAATAGTTAGTGTAATCATTTAAAATTTATTAAATATAATTTATAAAATGATTTGAATTATATTAAATTCATAAATATATTAGTCCAAATAAATGTCATGGATTAATATAATTGGGCTAATTATTTAAGTCCAATAAATCTGAATTTAATTGATTTGGGCTACAATAGATGAGCCCAATTTGTTAAGCCCAATTTCATCTCATCCTAGAGGCCCATATTTTGGTGCCACATAGCAAATGATGTGGCATGCCAAGTCAAACAGGAAGTGAATAGGATCATGACATGTGTCAAAGATGACAAGCCCGCTCCATAAAGCTCATATGACATATCACTTAAATCTAATTGGCCGAAGGGAATCTTGTTCCAATCGCAATTCCTCTATTCTAAAACTATAAATAGGGGTCCTCATAATTTAGAAAATTCTAAATAAGAAGCTAGAGGAAATCCGTGGTACAAACGCCATAAAATTCTCTATAAAGCTACAAGTTTAAGAATTCAAGCATTCAAGTTCAAGAACGATCAAGATCAAGACCATCAGATTCAAGAACAAGCTCGAAGCCCTTGAATTCAAGCAAAAGTCAAGATCAAGATAAAGTTCAAAGTTCAAATTCATCGAAGATTCAAGATCAAGCTTTAAAGCCCTTGAATTTATATTTGAAAAGACGAATTTATAGGAATCATAGAGATTGTAACATTCACACTTTAAAATAATAAATACGGCTGTTGCTATAATTTTCCGTTCTTGATTATTATTTTCTCGACGCTAATTTTATCGTCTACAAATTTTGGCATGCCCAGTGGGACAATCTCTACCTCTCATCTCAACTTTTCAAGCATCAAAGAATATCGAGATGACTTCCATGAAGAACAACTCTCGATCAACTGCCTTTAAGGCCACTAGCTCCAAGTTCTCTACTGAAGTTGAAGGAATCCTTGGTGTTACCTTTGGAAGTTTCAGAGTTGTTACGAGAAGCAAGGATGCTACGCTAGGACAACAAACACCTCAAGTGTCGTCCGCATCAACTCCTGTTTTTGGGTCTTCGACTCCAAAAGGAGCAAGTTCCTCCACAAACGCTTTAGAAGGAGGAAGTAGTGTTGCTGAAAAGATCAAGAAGACATTGGCTCTACTTGAGCAATCTGGTTCCAAGAACTCTACCACGAGGGAGAACTATGATTCAACTAGTGAATCATCTCCACATGCATCGCGTAACGTGAGTCCATTGAAGATTAACTTACACGATAATCCATGCTTCTCTTCTACATCTCCAATGATCATGCAAACGATGGTGACTATTGCTTCCTCTCCTGAGGAACAACTCACAAATCTGATGAAGTTGGTTGAAGGATTGACAAAGCATGTACAACACCAAGAGTCTCGAATTTATAAGTTGATGGATAGGATGAAAGGACTTTTAGATGGAGAAGCGAGTCATGCGCCTGGAAAGGCTGTTGAAGTTCAAGAGATCAAAGATCCTGTGAAGAAAGCACCGATTGTTAATGACATGTCAGTTTCTTCTGAAGGAATGATCCCACTCGATCGCTTGAAAAAGTTTATTGAAGGCACTATCAAAGATAAGTATGAAGTCTCCACCAAGTTTTCTCATATGTATGCTAAGCCATACACGGCTAGAATTGATAACTTCAAAATGCATGTTGGTTATCAACCTCCCAAATTTCAACAATTTGAGGGTAAAGGAAATCCAAAACAACATGTTGCACACTTTGTGGAGACATGTAATAATACTGGTACATATCAAAACCATCTCGTCAAACAATTTGTCCGCTCTCTAAAAGGAAATGCCTTTGATTGGTACACGGATCTCGAACCTAATTCTATTGATAGTTGAGAACAACTAGAGCACGAGTTTCTTAATCGCTTCTATAGCACAAGGCGTACGGTGAGCATGGTAGAACTCACGAATACTCGCCAAAGGAAGGATGAATTGGTTATAGATTTCATAAATTGATGGAGGAACGCGAGCCTAATTGCAAGGCTAGGCTTAATGAAGCTTATGCAATTGAAATGTGTATCCAAGGAATGCATTAGGAGCTTCTTTACATCTTGCAAGGAATAAAACCAAAATCCTTCGAAGATCTAGCTACTCGTGCTCATGATATGGAGTTGAGCATGTCCTCTGCTGAAAAGATATGGCGTTTGTCCATGATCCTCGCAAAGGAAGGGACAAGCAGGAACCCAAGAGATGGAGCAAATTTGTGCCCAGAAATGACAACAAAGAATCCATGAATGTTAATGTGTCGCCTGTGAAGTTCACCACGAATGATGGCATGAAGTAAAATGTGAGAACGACTTTCCAAGCACGTTCAAATCAAAAGTCGACACTAAGGGAGATGCAAGGAAAAAAATATCCCTTCTTGGATTCTAACGTTTCTGAGTTTTTTGAGGAGTTGCTCGAGTTAAAACTCATTGACTTGCTAGATATGAAACAACCTGATGAAGCAGGAAAGCTGATGACCCAAATTAGTGCAAGTATCATAGACTTGTGAGTCATCCTCTTGAAAAATGTTATGTCTTCAAGGATAGAGTGAAGCGATTGGTTAATGAAAAGAAAATTGCCCTTGATGATGAGAAAGCTAGTTCTAACCAAATCTCTATCACATTTGGCTCGCTCGATCCGATCCAAATATATATCTCTGAAAAGCATGAAGAAGAGTTATTGGAGCAAGACAAATCTCAAGATGATATAGATAGTGATGAAGGCTGGATTCTTTTGACTAGGCGAAGACACAACAAGTCAAGCTTACGAAAAGGATCATCAGAGCAACCGATTAGAGGAAAAATGGTGAAGAAATTGGAGAAGCAGAAATCAATCCAACGCCTAAAGAGGGCAAAGGTAGAAGTGCATCACTACCAAAAACCTCGACGTCTTGTGACACTAGAGGAATTCTTACCAAGTTTGTTCGACATAAAGTCTACTTAAGACAATGTCGAGGCATCATGTTTCAATGCTAATAAAGCAGAAACAACGAATGTGCCTTCTACTGACAAAGAAGGAACAACGAGTGAATCCTCACCAAAAGTGTCTCCTAGTGACGATGAAAAGGCAACAAGGGAAATCTTATCAATGATGACTCCCTCACCTTTTGAAAAACCTATTTAACCTTCTTTCCAAGAAATGCATACATGTGATACAAAAATCACATTTACAAATAATGATCTTCTATTCGATGAAACACTACACAATCGTCCTTTGTATATGGTGGGTAAAGTGCTAAAGAAGAAGATAAATAGAATCTTAATAGATGAAGGATCCGGAGTCAACATTCTGCGTATCCACATATTGAAGGAACTCGGCATACGACTGGAGAACTTAGTGAAAGTCGTCTGTTGATACAAGGATTTAATCAAGGGGGGAAGAGGTCCATAGGCCCTATTAAATTAGAGATCCACATGGAAGATTTGCGATCAAGCGCATGGATGCATGTGATCGATGTAAAGACGTCATACAATATATTACTTGGCAGGCCTTGGGTACATGAGAATAGAATTGTCTCATCTTCTTACTATCAATGTTTGAAGTATCTTGAAGGCGGGATTGAAAGGAAGATAGTTGCAGATGATAATCCTTTCACCGAAGTTGAGACACACTTTGCCGATGGACAATTCTATTTAAAAAGTTATGTTGTTAAAGGGGCCAAATATAATGATTTCAAATCAATCAAGTTTGATAAGATCACAAGCAAAAGAATCGATGCGGCTGTAGAAAAGGTAAAAATTGACACTAAAGAACCTTGTCCCATTCTTAATGAAGGGAAGATCATGTCTTCGAAGAAGAAGCTGACTTCTGGACTTCGCTATGTTCCAAAAGTGAAGAAAGAAGAAGATCAATCATCTAATCATCTAGAAAAAGCATTGAGAGGGCTAACTCTTCCTATCAGACGGATCGATGCAATAAACTTGCCTTTGAAGCTGCAAGGAAAGTCAATCGCTCAAAATCAAGTGCGAGATATGGCTCTCCCTATAAACGCACAAGAGAAGGTTTTGATCCCAATGCTTACAAGTTATTTGTGAAGGCTGGGTACAACCCTAATGAGCCATCAATGTTAGGGAAACTTCCATCAGAAGATTCAACTAGGCAAGCACATGAAGGCTTAGGCTATAGCCAACCGCCGCCAATTCGCATTTCTATAGGAAGGACAAGGAATAATCATATAACTTTTGAAGATGATGTCGCTACTCCCAACAAAAAGCCTTCTGTCTTTGATCGACTTGGAGAATCGACTGCAAGAACTTCTGTGTTTGAGAGGTTAGGTTCATTGAAGAAAAACAAAAATATGAGAAGTTATTTAAAAGTTACAATGCCTGCTTCACATTTGGTTCGAAAGCATTTCAAAAGTTTGATTCCTTCTAGAATGAGGCGATGAGTGAAACTTGTAGTTTCATGTAAATAGGAACTCAAGGCAAAGGTTCACACTGTGGTTTACACCAAGGAGCGCGAGGAAGATGAAGAAAGTGTAGGCTCCTCAAATCATGTTACAATCCAAAATGAGTACGATTCTTTGCCTCAAATGAAGATTGATGAAGAGTTAGAAGATATTGTCTGGTGTTGTCATATATCTGTCAACGACAATGATCCTTTAGAAGAGGAAGATGCTGGGGATGCTCCACCGGAACTTGAAGAAGGAGTAAAGACCACAATAGATCCTTTGAAGGAAGTTAACCTTGGCACTGATGAAGACCCAAGGCCAACTTACTTGAGTGCCTTTCTAGAAGTTGATAAAGAAATTACTTATATGAATGTACTCAAAGAATATAGGGATGTCTTCGCTTGGAGTTATAAAGAAATGCCTGGATTGAATCCTAAAGTAGTGGTTCATCAGTTGGCAATCAAAAATGGTTCTCGTCCTGTTAAGCAAGGTCAAAGACGCTTTAGGCTAGACTTGGTTCCATTGATAGAAAATGAAGATAACAAACTCATTTAGGCAGGCTTTATTCACGAGGTCAAATATCCTACATAGATTTCAAGTATTGATCATGTGAGGAAAGAATGATCAAATTCGAGTATGTGTTGACTTTAGAGATCTTAATAATGCATGCCCTAAAGATGAGTTTCCTCTTCCCATTCCGGAGCTGATGATTGATGACACCACTGGTTATGAGGCGATGTCGTTCATGGACGGTTCTTCTGGCTATAATCAAATCCACATGGCTCCAAAGGATGAAGAACTCACTGCATTTCACACACCTAAGGGTATTTATTGCTACAAAGTGATGCCATTTGGTTTAAAGAATGTTGGTGCCACATATCAAAGGGCTATGCAAAATATATTTGATGACTTGCTCCATAAAAATGTTGAATGTTATGTTGATGACTTGGTGGTAAAATCGAGAAAGAGGGGTGATCATTTGAAAGACTTAAGAATGGTGTTTGAGTTGCTCCGAAGATATCAACTAAGGATGAATCCATTGAAATGTGCCTTCGGAGTTACTTCTGGCAAGTTCCTTGGCTTTATTGTGAGACATCTAGGAATTGAAATTGATCAAGCCAAAGTTGATGCAATATCAAGATGCCTGAGCCTCGAAATATTCATGAGTTAAAAAGTCTCCAAGGAAAGTTAGCCTACTTGAGGAGATTCATCTCAAATCTAGCGGGAAGATGCCAACCATTTGGTCATCTCATGAAGAAAGGTGCTCATTTTAATTAGGACCAAACATGTAGCAATGCCTTTAAAAGTATTAAATCGTATCTAGCGAAACCTCCTATTTTGGCAGCCCTTATACCTAGAAAGCCATTGATACTATACATTGCTGCACAAGAAAGGTTTGTAGGAGTCCTGTTAGCTCAAGAGAATAGTGAAGGCAAAGAAAATGCTCTTTATTACTTAAGTAGAACGATGACGCCGAATGAGTTGAACTATTCGCCAATTGAAAAGTTGTGCTTGGCACTTGTCTTCTCAATTCAAAAGATGAAGCATTATTTTCAAGCTCATGTTGTCCGCCTTATTTCTAGAGCAAATCCCATCAAGTTTGTTATGTCAAAACCATCCTTAGTGACCGACTAGCAAGATGGTACCTCCAATTCCAACAGTTTGAGATTGTGTACATCCCTCAGAAAGCTATGAAGGGACAAGCATTAGCGGATTTCTTGGCAGACCATCAGATACCCGATGATTGGGAGTTAACTGATGATCTTCCTGATGAAGATGCGATGTCTATTGAAATTCAACCTCCTTGGAAAATGTATTTTGATGGGGCTGCACATCATGGCGGAGCTGGCGCTGGCGTAGTGTTCATCACTTCGCAAGAAGAGATTCTACCAGTCTCATTTACTTTGAAGAAATGTTGCTCTAATAATGTCGTTGAATACCAAGCGTTGATACTTGGACTTGAGACGGCCATCGACATGAAGCAATTACACTTACAAGTCTTTGGTGACTCTCAGTTGGTGATCAACTAACTCTTGGGAAGTTATGAGGTGAAGAAACCCGAATTGCATCATTATCATGACTATGCTCAAAAGTTGATAGGATGGCTTGGAGATGTAACCCTTCAACATGTGTGTAGAACGGAAAATAAGAAAGGTGATGTATTGGCTGCCCTGGCTTCAACGCTAACCTTTCCTGATCAAACACAAGTTACTATTTGTCAAAGATGGATAGTACCACCGCCAAATGAGGAAGAATATATAGAAAATGAGCTTGAGCATCTCGTTGCCGTTTCTGAAGCCGTAAAGGAAGATTGGAGTCAACCCATTATTGACTACATGTGTTATGGGATACTTCCAGAAAATCCAAAGAGAAGGACTGACATTCGTCGTCGTGCACCTCACTTCCTTTACTACAAGGACACATTATATAGAAGATCATTTGAGGGTGTACTATTACGATGTTTGGGAAAGGAAGAAGCAATTCAAGCTCTGCAAGAAGCACACTCAGGAGTATGTGGATCACATCAATCTGGACCGAAACTCCACTTTCATATAAAGAGGATGGGGTATTATTGGCCAACCATGGTGAAGGATTGCTTAGATTATGCTCGGAGGTGCGATGCTTGTCAATTTCATGCAAATTTCATACATCAGCCGCCTGAAGTATTGCACCCAACTATCGCATCTTGTCCATTTGACGCTTGGGGATTGGATGTTGTGGGACCACTACCAAAATCTTATGGTGGACACTTGTACATCTTGGTTGCAATAGATTACTTCTCAAAATGGGCTGAAGCCGCTGCTCTTAAAGAAGTGAAGAAAGAAAATATTGCAAATTTTATCCGAGTGAATATCATCTATCGCTTTGGCATCCCTCGCTACATAATAACGGACAATAGTAAGCCATTTGATAATAAGTTAATAAAAAAAAATTGTGATCTCTTTGGCTTCAAGCAGCGTAAATCTTCTATGTATCATGTTGCCGCCAATGGTCTTGCTGAAGCATTCAATAAGACTCTATGCAACCTCCTGAAGAAAGTGTCTCCAAGTCCAAACGGAATTGGCATGAAAGAATGTAAGAAGCTTTGTGGGCGTATAGGACAACATACCGCACACCAACTCAAGTAACACCATAATCACTTGCTATCGGAGTTGAAGCAGTCCTGCCACTCGAGCATCAAATACTTTCCTTAAGACTTGCTATTCAAGAATGGCTCACTGAAGAAGAAAATGCTTGACTGCGTCTTGCTGAGTTAGAAGCACTTGACGAAAAGAGGCTTGAAGCCCAACAAAACCTTGGATGTTATCAAGCTCCTCTATCTCGTGCTTTCAATAAGAAAGTTCGCTTGAGGTGTTTCCAAGTTGGAGACCAAGTTATCGCAGTAAGAAGACCCATCATTACTTCGCACAAGTCTGGGGTAAATTTACCTCAAAGTAGGATGGACCGTATGTTGTACAAGAAACATATTCACATGGTGCTTACAAGCTTGTTGATGCAGATGGCGTAAGGATCGGTCCTATTAATGCAAAATTCCTAAAGAGGTACTACCCTGGAAGTCAGATGATGCTCCTTAAGGTACGTGCCTAAACTGCATGTCACTCCTGGCCCGCAAGAGTATAAACTGTGTACGGCCAATCCCCCAGAACTACGTTGTGACTTAATCCTCTTCACTGAGGTACGTAGGCGCTTAGATTATATCCTAAGTTCAGTTGCATGAGTGTCAAAAAACCACATGTTCCCATTTAATTTGTCACATGACAGTCAAAGCGATAAGTATTTTGTTTTATCTTTTGTCTCATCAAACTTTAGACTTGTACGAAGTATTGATTGGTCAATAGATGGGGGGAAACCCTTATAAAATATGAGCTTCTTTGACAGTAATCTTGAAGTCTTTAAATTCAAACAAGTATGCGAGTTGAAGTCTTCAAATCCTACAAAATAATAAGATAAGTCCTACAAGTTTGCATGTTAGACTCTTAAATCAACCAAGCTGCAAGTCAATGTCTTTGAATTCTATGAATTTACTAGTTAAGGCCCTAAAACTTGTTGCGAATTGAAGAGTTAAATTCCACAAAATTCATAAGTCAAGTTTGAATGCGCAAACTTAAAAATGTTGAACTTGCACTATATTCATTCTTATTGGCATGCAAAATATGGAATGCCTTTGAATTACTTAAAGCTTGCAATCAATAATTAAAGAGAAAATGCAAATTGGATTATGCAATAAAAAATGCATGATATAAAAAAGGGGAAGAACTTCATTACTATAAAATTATCTAAAACATCAATCAAATGCTAAAGAAAACAAAAAAAAGTGAAACACAAAGAAAAAGCCTAATCTAAGTGTAACTTGTAGTTAGTCAAATCTTGACAACTAGCCTCCAAGCACTCTCTTTTCTGTTCCAAACTAATTGAATCTTCAAGTGTTAATAAACTCATATTTTCATACGAGGATATCTCATCTTCTGTAGCTAAAATCTTGGCTTAAATCTCCTCAACATTCTTCTTAACAGCTTCTAAAACAGCTTCAAGTTCATCTCGCTCTCCTTGTAAA
>JAJOOS010005841.1:0-16327 GCA_029582725.1 Solanum chiquidenum
CTGATTTCAAGTGTTGCCTTTATTGAATGCAGATTGAGTGAATATGCTTCTATAGCCTATGTTACGTTCAAGGATACTTATGCACTGGAAACTGCTATTTTACTCAGTGTAAGTTTCTGCTTTACTCCGCTGTTAGTTCTACTTAGCAGAAAGAACCTCCAAGGTGAATGGTGTTACATAGTCAATGCTGCATGTCTATATGCTACTGAGTCAAGTTTATACTCATCATCTCCATGATGAACATCAAAAAGATTTTTTTATTGGCTTGCTTAATGCTTATCGAAGCTTATAATTTCTTTGTTTAACTAGGGAGAGAGTAGTCAATTATCTACCAAATTAGGTGCTTGCAGTAACTTTCTAGACTCAAGCTTTAGAAGCATCAATGAAAAATATTATATTTATATCTACATTCCTTCGTCATGAATTTTCTTCGTATTGTTTGAACTTTTAATTAAGATTGTTGTCTCGTTCTTTTCACTTATAAGTGTTCGAGCCTTTTGATTTCTAGCTGAACACAAATTAACAGCCTTTGTGCAACCACCTGGAAGGTCCTTTTAAAGAGCTCTGATGTGCTATCTTATTTGGACATGTTCTTATTAAATATATATTTATATCCGCAACAAATGCAATGTGGACTCCGTCTGTTGTGCCAATTCTTTAAACCTAATATCTCTCTTAATAATGTGATCAATTTTATCTCTGACACGATACACTGTATTAAAATCCAATAGCATTCAGTACATTACTACCTACAAGGTTTCTATAACCTTGACCCTCATTTGCTTTTATTCCTTTTTAGGAGAAAAGAAACTCTATAAGAGCAATCGATGCTATGTGAGATGAGCTTTGGTGGTAAACTATATGCCCACTACCTTTGTGTCATTCTATTTGGTTTAGTTTAACCTAGAGACAAACAATTCTGAGTGATAGCACAAAAGGATACTTAAATTCCAAATACATTTGACTACTTGACATACTGTTAGGTTTTTATGGTTGCACGAGTTAATATGATCTATCTTGTATTTTCACCATGTAAATATGTGATTGTATATTTTGAATTTTTGAAAAAAGGTAATTAGGTAAAATATAACTATTTTGAACAAAGCTGCTAGTTATTTGTGTACCCACCAACCATAGATGAAGTAGATCATTGATTCTAGGCCATGGGAATATGCAAACTAATCTTTTTGATATATCATTTTTCTATTCACTATCTACATGTAGAGACGTCTTGGTACTTGTGCTTGAGTTGTATATACCAGTTTTCTGCTTTTATATTTGAAACTAATGTTTTAATTCATGGAAGGTGGCAGGTATCCCATGAATTAGGCAAGGTGCATGTAGCTGGCCTGAACACCACGATAATAGAAAAATTAATGTCTTAATTCCCTATCTAGTTTTCTCGTCATTGTGCTCTTTTTCTTCTTTTTCCTTGTTCTCTCTGTTTTTAGTTGGACATAGTATGTGCATCAGGTGAAATGCTAGATTTATTCCTTAGGTGCTAGTACTGCATTCAATAAATTCATACAGCTAATTTTATGTTTCAAATTTGCACCTATAAAAATATTCGTAACCTTTTAGCCTTGATTCAGGGATCCACTATACTAGATCAATGTGTTCGTATATCTCGCTTGGAAGCCCACGTAGATGAAGACGATCCTTGGAATAACTATATAGATAAGGTGGAGAATGGAAGCAGCTCTGCGGTAGGCTTTTCCCATTTGATCTCCTTTTCAGTTAAAGTTTGCCTTATTTGTTTGGACAATCAACTCTCTTACTGCCTGTCTATGAGGGTAAATGAAAATAAAAATGTTATATCATTCATCGGTAAATTAATAGGAGTATGATCTTAGTGGCAGCTCCGCTTTTGAGATTAATTAGCTCTTAAGGGACAGTTTGCACGGCTAAGAGTATCCAATTTGTGAAATGAGCTTATCATGATTTTCTTTCTTTGGTGAGCTCTAGGGCTGAGGATATGTAATTAATATAAGCTTATTTTACTTTTCTTCTTTTCCTTTCGTTATTCTTTCCTTGATAAAAGTATTTGTACATTATCACAATTATTGAGTTCCCTAAAATTCAGTTCGACTCTTGTTAGTTAATTTGGGGAAAGTTCATTCAGAAAGTTATAAAACCTATTGACTGAGGTATGTTGGTGGAGATGTAAGAACAAATTAATTCTTCAAACAACTCACTTTTTTCTTTCTTTTTTGTTTTTTCAGTTTCTTTTTTGTTCCGCTGTTTTCCAGTTTTATTTTTATCCTTAGCTTCCCTGATGCTTTACTTGAGCCAACGGTCTTCCGGAAACAACCTCTCTACCTTTACAAGGTAGGGGTAAGGTCTGCGTACACACCACTGTCCCCAGACCCCACTTGTGGGATTACACTGGTCAATGGTCACTGGGTATGTTGTTGTTGCTTAACTTCCCTGATGTCATTTTGAAAATTTTCTGTAAATTAGCAGGTCCATACAAATCAGTTTGTTTCAACTCCTGGAGAAGCTGTGACCATGGCACAGCAGGTAGTTGAAACCATGATAGTGAAAGGATATCAACTAAGTAAGGATGCGCTAACCAAAGCCAAAGCTTTTGATGAGTCTTATCATGTGTCATCTACTGCAGCAGCAAAGGTGGCAGATCTCAGCAAGAGAGTTGGGCTTACTGATAAAATTCGGTCTGGCATGGAGACTGTTAAATGTGTGGACGAGAAGTACCATCTTTCTGAGCTTACCATGTCTGCTGCATCTTATACAGGGAAAACAGCCGTAGCTGCTGCAACCGCTGTGGTTAGCAGCAGTTACTTCTCCAAGGGAGCTTTTTGGGTTTCAGATGTTCTGAATCGGGCTGCCAAGGTCGCTGCTGACTTGAGTAACAATGGTGTCAAAAAAGAAACAGTTCCTATAGAAATGAACCAAATTGGTAAATAGGGCTGACACAATGTCTGCCCACATGGAATTGTCCAAAGGTGTAAGCTGTCCATGGAGACACGAATGTGAATATAAACAATTTTAGCTAGTTGAAGCAGAGTGCGCAACATGGTGTAACAGGATTCATACTTATGGTAACATGTTGATATTTTGCAGTCATTACCGTGGTTTAATCAATTTGATTTCCTCTACTCACGGGAGTACAATGTAAGTAATACGCTTGATTGGATTACAAGTTGATCATACATGTCATGCTTTTCAGTGAGCTGGTATTTTATCATTCATTAATCTACGCGTTATTGACAAAGTTAACTGCGTTCATTCTGCTACTACTGCGATGAATTTGCCTAGACTTGCAAGTTCTAGAGCCAGAAAAACTGGGGAAGCTATTGGTACTTTCATGCCAGATGCTGGAAAAGTATTTGTTTGAACCTAATCTTATCAACCATGTTTCACAGTTGGATAAGTGTTACTACTATTATACTATTTCTACTAATGTGCTGAATAGGCAGTAAAAGTTGGATAATCTGTTGGCTAGATGCTTGAAACCTTTGCCTATCAGCAGCAGAAAAAAGTTTATCTTAGGGCTTAGAATTGTTTTGCATATGTATACATAGTTTGAGCTGAAAATAATGCTTCAGTTGAACCTGTAAAACTCGCCTTAGAACCGCTCCTACCCATCAGCTTAGGCTTGAACTTTGCTCATCTTTGTCCTTGTAAATAGATAGCACACCATAAAACCGGATGAATGTTAATCACAACAAATCGGACATTGTATAATCCCATTCTCGTTGCAATCTGGGCATCGTTGGAAGCCACACTCATCTTCTTCATCATACTCTGCTCCATAGTATATTTTACAACTTCCATAGCATGTCTCACATGGCACAAACCTAACATCTCCACACCCCTCACAAACTCCATTTTCTACCCTTTCACAGCTTTCTACTACCTTCTCAAGCTGTCCGTTTTCGTCCATTCTGCATATTTCATCAACCCCACCAATGTATTTTCTCCTCAGAAATACCCTTGGCAGCAAAACCCCACCACTGTATCCTAGTAACTCTTTCAACTCCTCCTTAAACCCTGCATGCATCGATACATCTCTTTCATCGATCTTAACACCTAGTCCCTTCAAAATCATCCGAACACGACAACAATCCTCATACGTTTTCCTCACTCCTCTCAGGCTAGTGAAGTATAAAATCACTTTGTCTTTATTCTGTTGCACACTTTGTCGAGGCGTAAGCTGATCATAAGGATTGTCCAAGACATCGAAAGAAAATCTACAGACACGATGAGGAGATGCAAGAAGATTAATATCTTCAAGATCTTCCATCAATTCCCAAACATTGACACTCTCTGGTTCACCACCAGGAGGAGTTGTAATTGAAGTCTTAGGAATCACTTTTGGGATTTTCTCATTGATCATTTGAGACCATGTCTTTGTCTCAATCAGCCCCATTTCCAACTCTTCATCTTTTTTGAACAATAATTCATCATCTTTGATATGTTGTTTCAGTGGATCAAGTCTCAAAGATCCTAGTGTTGAGGAAGTGAGAGAGACCAGGTGGATGCTACAGTCTTCATTATCGATAGGAATACGTTTGTTCATCGAGTTGCTTCGATGCACTGGAGAATAATAGTGTGCACTGCATTTTTGGCATACTTTTGGCTTTGAATTGGTGCAACCCATTGTTAAATAAAAGTCCAGCCTAAAAATTGATTTGAGTAGAAGAATAGAGTAGTTGTTAGAGCAGTGGATGGAAAGAGATCAATCAAGATTGGGTAAAGATTTCGAGAGATTAATAAGTAAACAAATCGAGGAATTTGAAATGGAGAATTTGTGCCAATGTTTTAGAGACAAAAAAAAGGCAACATACTATTTCTGTTAAATCATACTCCCTTCGTCTCGAAATAATGCCTTATACATCCTACCAAACGATTCTTTTTTCTTACTCCATTCTATAAAAGTTAATGCATGCATTATTTTTTGTAATACAGTTTATCGAACGACCCTGAGAGAGTTGAATGGTTTTTGGGCAAGTCAATTGGTTAATTTGTTATAGTCAATTGGTTTGAGGAACCATAGTTGTAATCCCCCATTAGCTGATCAAGCACTACAAAAAAAGAATTACACATGTTGGTGTTTCTATCAAGTAAATAATGATTTTTGATAGGTAAGGAATATATTTAAAGTATCGAAATTGTCTTTTAAAAGAGTAGTGATGAGAATTTCACGTATCTTTTCATCTCATTAAAATGATGGTAAATATTTCAACAAGTCACGCTATTAAAGATAAAATAAGAGCCTAATTTATAAAAGGTATATTTTTACCATAATTTGTAAAAGGTATATTCTTACCATAATGTATTAAGTACTACGCTTAATTAATTAAATAAATAGCTACGGCAAATAAGCCACTTTAACTTGGGTTTGGAGATGGAATCCCCACTTCTTGCGGCCAAAACTTTGAGTAAAATTGTTTATGATAAAAATTTATTCACATAGTGTGTTTATAAATTAACTTAATATTAGTGAAAATATACATTAATTATTATATATGTGATGCATTTAATAATATGGTATGAATATTCACACATTATTCTTATCATATGGGATTCATTCATCCCAGTTCAAATGGTATAGTACTCAAATTCTAATTGTTGTGCATCTATACCTAACCTAGTTAGCCTTTTAATACGTAGTACGTAGTAAAGTTGTAGAAGTTTTTATTTATATGCATCGCTCTTCGAGGCAGATTGCGATATGGAATACAAGTATATATTGAAAAATAATGGATCAAGATAGACATTTAAAAATAATGTATTTTTAGATTATTAATTCCATTTATTATAAAAAGAAATAAAAACTTTAATTCCACTTATATATTATAAATAATTACTAATAATTATCGTTTAAATGACTTGATATTATGATTTTTTTAAAACATGAAGACTTACTATGTCAAGGTTCAAAATCAAGAATATAAAATTATGAAACCATGTGAGAAACAACCCACGATCATAGGGATCATTAAATATTTGATTTTGAATTTCCAAGTAGCAATTTTATATCATTTAAAAAAACATTGCATGTACTAAAGTCACCAAGAACCGATTAAATTGCAGATTATATAAGATTTCGACCTATTTAAGAAATTAATTAACCATTTACTGAAAAATTATCCTCAAAAGGGACAAGACGCTAAATTTTACTAGGTTGTGGATCAATACTATTTTAAATGAATCAATCATTTGTAGAGTTGGAATGTCAAAACAAAAGGCTAAATTTAAATTTTACTTCAATGTGTTTTTATATTACGGTTTAATTTATGTGATATAATTTTAATTGATAGAAAATATAAGAAAAATGTAAAAAGAAAAGACAATTTTTTTAATCTACCCTTAATTTATTTAGACAGTTTTTGAAAAAGGTAGAACCTCTTTAATGAGTAAATTGATTTTGGACTTCTATTAATTAATAGGTGTGAAATGGTAAACTCGCTATGTCAATTTTTTTTAATAGGTGTGTCAAGTAAAAAGTGGATCCGACTCCCCTCCATTATCCCTTCCCTTCATTTCGCAAGTCCACGTCTAGATTAGAGACATGTGTCATATTTAAAGTTTAAAGGTCAAGATAATATTACATTAACAAATATCATAACCATAGTTAAGTCAACTAATTTTAGAAAACTACTCTCAATATTTGGTAAGAATTACAATATATTCCATACAAAATTTGTTGGTGCACTAATGGCTGAACTCACGACCATAAAGTTTGATGGGTCGCGTAGTATGCAAAATCATATCATCGAGATGACTAACATTGCAGCAAGACTTAGGACCTTGGGGATGAAAGTGGATGACACCTTCTTGGTTCAGTTCATTCTGAACTCATTGCCTCTTGAGTATGGACCATTCCAAATTAACTATAACACTATTAAGGATAAGTGGGATGTTAGTGAATTGTCCAGTATGCTTACTCAAGAGGAGTCAAGATTTAAGAAACAAGAAGGTCATTCCATTAACCTCATAGGTCAAGGAGCTGGTAAAGGACTTAAAGTGAAAGCCAACAAGTTTAAGAAAAAGAAAGCACCCGCTAAAGTTCCACAGGATGCTCATAAGGAACTCAAGGCTGATGTGTGTCGTTTCTGTAAAAAAGAAGGACACTATCAGAAAGATTGCATGAAACGTAAAGCTTGGTTTGAAAAGAAAGGTACATTTAGTGCTTTTGTATATTTCGAATCAAATTTAGTAGAAGTTCCTAATAATACTTGGTGGCTTGATTCTGGTGCAACTACTCATGTATCCACTATGTTGCAGTGATTCACTACGATCCAAACTACAAATCCAAATAAGAATTTCGTGTTCATGGGAAATCGCATGAAGGCTCAAATTGAAGGCATAGGGACTTATCGATTCATCTTAGAGACTGGACATCACCTTGATCTATTACAAACTCTTTATGTTACTTCAGTTTTTTGGAATTTGATTTCCCTTTCAAGACTTGATGTTTCTGGATTTGATTTTAAGTTTGGACATGGATGTTTCAATTTACATAAGAATACTATTTTTTATGGTTCTGGTGTTCTTATTGATGGTTTATATAGATTGAAACTCGATAATAATTTTTCTGAATCGCTGCTTACTATTCATCAAAATATTGGAATTAAGAGTAGTTCACTAAATGAAAGTTCTGCCTATTTGTGGCATAAACGTTTGGGTCATGTATCCAAAAACGATTAAAAAAATTAGTAAAGAATGAAATTCTTCCAAATTTAAATTTTGCTGATCTTGATATATGTTTGGATTGCATTAAAGGAAAGCAAACCAAACATACCAAGAAAGGTGCCACAAGGAGCACTCAGCTTCTTGAAATTATACACACTGATATTTGCGGACCCTTTGATGTTCCATCTTTTGGTGGAGAAAAATATTTTATCACCTTTATTGATGATTTTTCACGTTATGGATTTATCTATTTGTTGAAAGAAAAATCTCAAGTAGCGGACACTCTCAAAGTGTACGTTAATGAGGTTGAAAGACAATTAAATAGAAAAGTGAAAATCATTAGGTCAGATAGAAGTGGTGAATATTATGGAAAGTATAACGAATTAGGACAATGTCCAAGTCCATTTGCAAAATTCCTTGAAGAACATGACATATGTGCACAATATACTATGCCAGGAACACCTCAACAAAATGGTGTTGCAGAAAGGCGTAATCGAACACTTATGGATATGGTTAGGAGTATGATGAGTAACTCCTCATTACCCAAATCATTGTGAATGTATGCTATTAAAATCGTTGTACATTTATTAAACATGATTCCTAGTAAGGCAGTTTCAAAGACCCCTTTTGAACTGTGGACGGGAAGGAAGCCTAGTTTAAGACACCTACATGTTTGGGGTTGTCAAGCAGAAGCTAGAGTTTATAATCCACATGAAAAGAAATTAGATTCTCGAACGGTAAGTGGTTACTTTATTGGTTATCCAGAGAAATCTAAAGGGTATAGGTTTTACTGTCCAAATCATAGTTCGAGAATTGTTGAAACCGGTAATGCAAAATTCATTGAGAATGGTGAAGTTAGTGGGAGTGTTAAACGACAAAGTCTGAAAATTAATGAGGTAAGGATAAATATTTCATTACCCATAAATGTACCTACTTCCACATCAATAACAAATGTTGTTCCTCTTGTTGAAGAACACTTTAACAATGTTGAACAATATTTGGGTGAAACACTTCAAGAAGGAACTAACTCACAAATATCTGACACAAATGAATCACAAACAGTGCCATTAAGAAAATCTCAAAGAGAAAGAAAATCGACCATTTCAGATGATTATGTGATTTATTTGCAAGAGTCAGATTTTGACATTGAAATTAGTAAAGATTCGGTTTTATTTTCACAGGCCATAGAAAGCACTGAGTCTGATAAATAGATTAATGCCATGAATGAAGAGTTAAAATCCATGGAATACAACAAAGTCTGGGATCTTGTTCAATTACCAGAAAGTTCTAAAAGAATCGGATGTAGATGGGTCTTCAAGACCAAACACGATTCTAATGGTAATATTGAACGATATAAAGCCAGACTTGTTGCCAAGGGATACACTAAAAAATGAGGCATTGATTATAAAGAGACCTTTTCACCGGTCTCAAAGAAAGACTCATTAAGAGTTGTTTTGGCTTTGGTAGCTCATTATGATTTAGAGTTACATCAAATGGATGTGAAAACTGCCTTTCTTAATGGAGACCTCGAGGAGGATGTTTATATGGACTAACCAGAAGGTTTCGAAATTAAAGGAAAAGATCAGATGGTGTGTAAACTAAAGAAGTCAATATATGGACTCAAACAAGCCTCACGACAATAGTATATAAAGTTTAATGATACCATAACATCTTTTGGATTTAAGGAAATTACCGTTGATCGGTGCATATATCAAAAAATTAGTGGGAGTAAATTTATATTTTTAGTCATGTATGTTGATGACATTTTACTTGCTGCTAATGATTTAGGCATATTGCGTGAGACGAAAGACTTTCTCTCTATGAACTTTGAAATGAAAGATATGGGTGAGGCATTCTATGTGATAGGGATAGACATATTCCGTGATAGATCACAAGAATTATTGGGACTGTCTCAAAAAGGTTATATCGAAAGAGCTCTAGAGAGATTTAACATGAACAATTGTTCAGCAGGAATAGTTCCTATTCAAAAGGGGGACAAATTTAATCTTATGCAATGCCCAAAGAATGATGTAGAACGAAAAGAAATGGAAACAATTCCTTACTCTTCTATTGTTGGAAGTTTGATGTATGTTCAAACTTGCACAAGATCGGATATTAGTTTTGCGGTCGGAATGCTAAGAAGATATCAAAGTAACCCTGGAATTGATCACTGGAAAGCTGCAAAGAAAGTCTTAAGGTACCTGAAAGGAACAAAGGATTACATGCTCATGTATAGGAGATCCAATCACTTAGAAGTTACTGGATACTCAGATTCAGATTTTGCTGGATGCGTTGACACTAGAAATTCCACATTTGGTTACTTGTTCCTATTAGCTGAAGGAGCAATATCGTGGAAGAGTGCTAAGCAATCTGTCATTGCTACATCCACAATGGAAGAAGAATTTGTGGCATGTTATGAAGCCACAATTCATGCATTATGGCAGCGAAACTTCATTTCAGGACTTGGGGTTGTTGACACCATTACCAAGCCGCTGAAAATTTATTGTGATAATACTGCAGCAGTATTCTTCCCCAAGAACGATAAGTACTCCAAAGGTGCCAAACATATGGAATTAAAGTACTTTACCGTCAAGGAAGAAGTTCAGAAACAAAGAGTGTTACTTGAGAATATTATAACTGATCTCATGATTGCAGATCCGTTAACAAAAGGCTTACAACCAAAGACATTTAAAGAACATGTTCAAAGAATGGGTCCTGGTTGTACTTATGATTGATGCATTTATGATGTTTTTACACTCTGAGCTCAAATTATGTGTTTCTGATATACATTAATGAATTTCTTGTTTCTCATAATGGTGTACACATTATTGTTTTGAGATATTACAATGCAAGATAAGTCTCTATGAGACATTATTGTGGACCATAATGTTATATGTTTTATAGCTTATGAACCTAGTATGATGAGTTGCTAATGTAGTAGTATATGGAAGGAAGTATGTAGTTTAAAGTTTATGTACAACCGCCATAACTCGCATTAGTAGTTTGTTATATTGTGGTATGTATGACGGACATTATAGAAGAGATTTATTACATGCGCCACTAATGTTTATGAAATTTTAATGTTATATGGTCATTGTGCCAAGTGGGAGAATGTAAGAATTATTATTAGTTATTTCTTTCTTATGGCCCAAGTTTAGTTGTAATTCAACTAATACCATAAATAATATTTAATAAGGAATAGATCTCGTCCGTACATTGGTTACTTGTTGGACATACCAGATTAAGTCATAACCTCTATGAATTGGTCCTCCCTCCACCCATTAGGGTTACCACATATTCTCTACAATAATTCCATCGCTGACAGTTGTGGTAACATAAAGTTAGGGCAAGGAGGTAGAAACTAATTTACGACTAACGCTTCCGCTTCTCTCTGTGATGATATCTTCCGCATCAGATATGTGCCTCTAACATTCTCTATGTAAGATTATCATGTTCAAGATCCTGAAAGTATGTAATTTAACAGACATACTATGTCAAGGTTCAAAATCAAGAATATAAAATTATGAAACGATGTGAGAAACAACCCACGATCATAGGGATCATTAAATATTTGATTTTGAATTTCCAAGTAGCAATTTTATATCATTTAAAAAAACATTGCATGTACTAAAGTCACCAAGAACCGATTAAATTGCAGATTATATAAGATTTCGACCTATTTAAGAAATTAATTAACCATTTACTGAAAAATTATCCTCAAAAGGGACAATACGCTAAATTTTACTAGGTTGTGGATCAATACTATTTTAAATGAATCAATCATTTGTAGAGTTGGAATGTCAAAACAAAAGGCTAAATTTAAATTTTACTTCAATGTGTTTTTATATTACGGTTTAATTTATGTGATATAATTTTAATTGATAGAAGATATAAGAAAATGTAAAAAGAAAAGACAGTTTTTTTTTTATCTACCCTTAATTTATTTAGACAATTTTTGAAAAAGGTAGAACCTCTTTAATGAGTAAATTGATTTTGGACTTCTATTAATTAATAGGTGTGAAATGGTAAACTCGCTATGTCAAATTTTTTTAATAGGTGTGTCAAGTAAAAAGTGGATCCGACTGCCCTCCATTACCCCTTCCCTCCATTTCGCAAGTCCACGTCTAGATTAGACATGTGTCATATTTAAAGTTTAAATGTCAAGATAATATTACATTAACAAATATCATAACCATAGTTAAGTCAACTAATTTTAGAAAACTACTCTCCATATTTGGTAAGAATTACAATATATTCCATACAAAATTTGATATTTATTAATCATTAATTTCATCTTATATTTTTTATTCACATTTATATACTAAAACTGTAGAACATGAAACGTTTATATTTAATGTAATAAATAATAATCTTCAAAAACATTTCATTTAAAACAATGTTATCTTATATTTCAAAAAAAAAAAGAAGATAAAAGAATATTTATTAAAAAAAACATATATTTTTCCCCTTCAAACACAATAGGCACATTTTCTCCTTGGAATAATTTTGATATTTCACATTTAATTCTAAAAACCTTTCATCTTTTTATTTTTATTTTTTATTTCGTGTCTTATATTTTATGGGTTTTTTTACACACTGATAATAGAAAAAGGAAATCAAAATTATTAGCAAAAGCCAGCCCTTAGCTTTTTAAACTCTTGTTAGGGAAAGGCTAGTAATTTGAGAATCACTATTATTCTTTCCATTTTAAAATAAGTATAGTATTATTTTTAGTTTAAACATATCTTTTTAAAAAAACCATTTATATCTAGAAGTAAAATATACTAACCTACCTATAATTAATATAAAAATACTTCCAAAAATGTAACTCTATAATAACTTATTGATAAGGTAAATTCCGAAAAGTGGGAATAACAGTTAATTGATGACATAAAAGATTGTCTAATGCCTTATTTCTTCTTGAAAGAGTTTTATCTCTCTAGATTTGAATTCCTCCCGGAGATAACCAAACATCTTCCCTTTAAGAGGGGTTAGGGAGGTGAAATTGAAGTGAGAGTTCTTCTACAAGGGAATTTTGCTCCAAGAGCTATGAATTGGGGCAAGGGTCGAAGCAAGCGAGTTGATTTGTGAGGATATTCATGTCCGAACATGCTCATAAAAATCTTACCTATAGAATAAATAGGGCAGAACGGAGAGTTCTCTTTATTTAAAAAAGAATAAAATTAACAAAACATATCATTAATATCTTCTTTATTATCAAAAATATTACTTATTTTAAATTAAAAATAAAATAGTAAAATCACCACTTATTTTGAACCGTAGAAATAAGTCTATAAAGATGGCCCAGCCACATGCTTTGTTCAGATTTTGCGGAAGACCACAATATTCATCATCTTCTAATTATTACTTCCATTTAATTAACTCTATTAAATTAAGAACATCATCACTTACGAAAAAACCATTTACTTCACACCAAACCTGACCTCAATTTCACTAATTAGTTTCCTTTGGATTCTCATGTTGACTTCAATTATGGTAACTAATTATTATATTTTCTCTCATTAGAAGAATATAATGACTTTATGAAATATGTTCAGTCTACTAATCTTGAACATAGTAACAATTGACTTTATGAAAGACGTCGCTCTGGCTAGGGGTGTAGCTACATTCACCAGAGGTAGTCACTCCAACATTTTTATTAAAAAATTATACATAACTTTTTAAAGCTATATATTAAAGTTTTGAATATTTTTCGCAAAATTTCTAACTTTATCGTTAATTCTAGCCTGTTTGATTATATTTTCTCGGCATATAATATATACTAATGAGATATAGCAAGTAGCTAGTTTTATGCTTTCAATATTGATATTACAGGTAAAGTTTAGTGACTTTAATCAATCCCAAGAGTTTGTAATATTAAACAATTGACATAGTAGCTTCTTATTATAATTTTTAAAAAATACGTAAAAAAGGTTGAATTGTGATCTAGATACCTAAAGCACAAGTTATAGGAAGAATAAAATAAAAGGACATCACATTGCAAGTAAGGAGAATATTTGTGTGATAATAAATCTAATAACATTTCACGTTATGTGTTGTTAATTCTTAATAAAAAATAATTAATAAAACATCGCTGGCTTTCCAGTGTTTCCATCTTGCCACCCCATGTTAATGTTCCCCTCATCACCTTCCATGTTCCCACTTCAAAACCTCTCCTCCATTAGCCCTCTTGACTTATTATTAACCCCGCCCGTCCGTCGCAGATTCAGAATTTTCATTATATAAAAATATAATAATTAAGGTGAATTTCGAACTCCCTATAAACCCCTAAATTAACTTCTAGTCTTGTGTTTGCGAGATTCGAAGTTTTTATATACATATATATACACTAAGAAAAACTCTTATATATACAGTGTAATTTTTTATCATGAGTTTGGATAAATACCCTCGCCCCCTCGTAGATGCGCCTTGATTAACACCCCTCAAGTCCCCATTAGCCATCACCCCTCCCCCCCTCCCCAAACCCAACCAACAGAAGAAAAGAACAAGACATAAGATATATATATATACATAGTTGTTGATGACTTTAATTGGTTTACTTTGTGTATAAGATTATCCTTGTAGATATTATAACATGCTTTTTAGTAGTACAGGTACTATGGGTTTTGTTCCTGGAGCACCTGAAGACAATGAACTTCCTCCTTCCTTCCCTAGTGTTTATCCTCCTCATCAAGAATTTCAAGGTTCTATATTTCTCCCACTATTATCTTTATGTATTTCATTTATGTGTGATATCAGTGACGAATTCAAAATTTAGAATCAATGAATTTTGCTCTTTATATATGCGTTATTTATTTACATATTTATGTATAGTCAAGGTTAAATTTAGAGAATTATGACGATTTTACTTTGTAGAGGTGAATTCAAACTTTATCCTTGATGTGTTTCAACCTTTATTTTTTAGGGCATCACATGTCACTCTTTTGAAATTATTAGATCATAATTATTTTGTTTTTTGGAATTTTAGTCCAAGCTAGGTATAAGCGGATTCAGAATTTATACTTTGATATATTCAACCTTTATTTTTAAAACATTGAACCCATCACACTTTTAAAATTATAAGTTTAAAATATGTCTAGTATAGTCTAGAGATCCTCCACTATATGTGTGAATGACAAATTAATTTATTGTGGACGTGGTGAATACAGGAATTTCATCGGTGTTAATGAGGAGAGCCATGTCATTCGACCATCAAGATTCGCGAGTAGACG
The DNA here is from genome assembly GCA_029582725.1 of Solanum chiquidenum. Taxonomy (NCBI): domain Eukaryota; kingdom Viridiplantae; phylum Streptophyta; class Magnoliopsida; order Solanales; family Solanaceae; genus Solanum; species Solanum chiquidenum. Next base: position 14,892 of record JAJOOS010005841.1, read on the forward strand.
ATATTGACATGTCGGATGATGATGGCTCTTCACAATTGCTTGGTGAGAAGAAGAGGAGATTGAATTTGGAACAAGTGAAAGCACTTGAAAGAAGTTTTGAAATTGGTAACAAACTTGAACCTGAGAGGAAAATGCAATTGGCTAGAGCTTTAGGGTTGAAGCCAAGGCAAATTGCAATATGGTTTCAGAACAGAAGGGCAAGATGTAAGACTAAACAATTGGAGAAAGATTATGAAATATTGAAGAGACAGTGTGATAAACTTAAGTCTGATAATGATGCACTCAAGACTCAAAACAAGAATCTTCACTCTAAGGTATGTATAATTTAAAGATTTCATGTTTGAATTCACAGTAAAAGTTAACTATTTTGACCTTAATTGGTAACTTTCCATATCGCGCTATTAAACTAAATACTAACCTATTTAACATAAAGAATGGTTACACTATTAGTGTTATTTCACCTCACATAACATAATATTTTTGTTTTATTTTTCAGATTAGTAGATATATCATGCAATCATAAACACCTTTTATTGCATGTAATTTTATGAAATAATACTAAGAAAAAAATGTATATTCGTTGGCAGTCCACACTCCGCAGCAATAAACTAGTATAGTTCCTGACTCCATCGATTCATATTAATTGAATTGTTAGAGAGTTTTTTATAGTTCAAAATATATGAATAATTTAAAGTTCAAGAGAATTATTGATATTGTTTTCCATATGTATCCTTCATTTAATAAAGTTTTTAATTAATCAAAATGTATAATGGAAAGTACTCTTTCATTTACGTCATTAAATATCTTTTTCAAAGGTTGTGTCGTACCTCAACAATTCACCGACTTTTTTCTTGCGTTCAATACATAATTATTAGTTCCCTTTTTTTTCCTGACTACTGTTGTGCACAATTCCCAATGTTGTAAATTTTAATATTTTTGCATTGATTATTTGTGATGCAGTTGCAGTTACTGAGTCTGAGGAACAGAGAATCAGGTACACCAATTTTGTTTAATCTGAACAAAGAAAATGAAGGTTCAAATTGGAACAATGGAAGTGGTGATGAGAACAGTACAATAATAGATGTAAATCTTGGAAGAACATCATCAACAAACAGTCCACATAACAACAATCATGATCATGTTTTTCAAACTGCTAATTTTAAAATAGAAGAACAAACTCATGATGTCCCTGAAGAAGGATTTTGCAACATGTTCACTAATGTTGAAGATCAAACAAACTATTGGCCATTGCCAGTGCAGCAACATTTTTACTGAAACTTAATTGTAATTCAAATTTAAACTTTTGTTTTTGTTTGTTGATCATCTTATGGCAATTGTTTATTAATTAATTGTGTGTATAGTGAAATGCACATATGTTATCGTACCAGAATTATAATATCACGATATTATTCCCTTTGTCTCTAATTACTAGTCAA
>JAJOOS010005842.1:0-15517 GCA_029582725.1 Solanum chiquidenum
ATGTGGCGTTCAAAACTGGAGCATGTATATCTGAATAACTGAAATATCTGACCTAGCTTGTGTAATTCAAGAACTAAAGAAATACATAGCTAGGGTTCAAAAATTCATGCAATAAATTGAGTACAAATATGATAATCTAATTTGGAACATTTAAATAATTAATTCATGATGATCTGTTGAAATTCTAGAAACCCTAGGTCTATTCATAATCATGGAATCAAGAATCTGACTGAAAACTAGGGACCTAATGGGTGAAAGGAACCCACTAGTGAAATCCCACATACCTGGTGACAAATTCCACAGAGAAATCTTTCGATTTCGGGGCTGGAACTGAAGGAAACTTGTTGCGTTCTTGAACTAGGGTTCTTGACCTTTTTCTTATCTCTTGCTTCTAATTTTCTATGTTTTGCTTAATGACTTGACTTAGATAAGTTCTAGTTATGTTTCTAGGCTTAAACTGACTAAAACCTCATGATTTAGGGTCTAAACGACGTTTCTTAGGGGTCCAACAAAATAGAAAAAGACCAAAAGACCCCTGACTTAATTGCTGTCGGAGTGATCGACAGATTGGACCTACGGGCCGTAGGTCAATCGACGGTCCGTAGATTGGGTCCGTAAGTCAAGTCTGCTCGACAGGCCTTCACTAAAACGAGCATAACGTTTTACTCGGAGGTCGGATTTTAGCAAACTCAACAGCGTTGGAAATAAGATTCAATTATCTATGTTATCATAGGTCATGGGACACATAATTCATTTTGTGCTGGGAGTTATGACTATCTGAAGTTGACCCAATCAACAATTTCCTCTAATTGGCTGCTGACCCTCACCTACGGTCAGACCTATGGACCGTAGATCGAACGACGGTCCATGCTGGTCAGCCGTAGTTCGTGTCAGAGGTTGGAAAAAGGGTCTTGATCCACGGACCGTGGTCTGACTTACGGACCGTAGGTTTGTTCGTGGGTCGAGACTTAGCCGATTTTCTGAGCTGGGTTGCAGTGTCCATCTACGGACCACCAGCACAGACCGTAATTCATCCCACGGTCCGTAGGTGGTTCCCGTATCTTCTGATTTTCTAAAAAAAAATCTGGGTCTGATTTCTGAGGTGTTACAACAATGGTCCTCTCATGGAACCCACACCCAAAATGTTAGTGCGTCGGAACGTGACACCCAATCCAAGATACATGTGTCGGAATGTGACACCCAATCCAATCTATGTGTCGAAACGTAAAACCCGATCCAGTCAGTACAACCACAATCACACCCATAATGAACAACGCTCATAGTCATATAATTAAGAATTGGTTTCATGGCATGTAATTGTTCATATATACTCATTTGCATTAGATTTGATTCGCATTTCCTTATTTACATACACATATCCATACAATGAAGTAAGTAACCGGCATATATCACACAAATAGGAAATCAAATCATCACCTACCTCGAAACCAAGCTTAAATCCTCCTAAGACAATTGAGCCTTCCCTTTCTAGATTCTTTCCGTTTGTTCTTAGTCTAAAAATAGTTAAGCAATGCAATGATCAATAAACAAGACCTAATTTACCCGGATAATAATCAAACTATCAATCCTAGGCCAAACCCAAGATCCCAATACTTAATTAGGGTTTTTTTCACCATTAACTTCAGGCTAAAACCCTCGCCCAATGATAATTACTCAAGATTCTAAGTTCTAAGAATTGAATTATGCATTAAAGGAGTAATTTTCTTTACCTTTAGCGCAAGAAATCGTGGAAAACTGTCAAGAAATGCTCTGGTTCGCCTCCTAGCTCTCAAGAACGAAGTTTTGCAGAAAATGACGATTTTGAGATTTTTCCCCGACTTAACTCGCGACTGTCCCGCCACAGCGGGACCCAACCCGCCTTGACGGAACTAACCCCGCTCTAGCGGCTTGCAAGGAGATAGAAGCTCAGAATTTGAGTTCCAAGCTCCCATTTCACAACACACCTTCAAACCTGGACGTTTAAAAACTACATTTCCATGCCAAGATCAGTTTCAGGAGTTCTACTCACCTGAATTCGATTCTGTAAAACCGTACAAGCTCCTTAACATCTTGGCTATCCACTCATGTGATCAAATTCATAATCAAACCCTCCGTTTATTACCATATTTTCCTAAACCTCACCTGACTCAGATTTCGTCCAAGTCTGGTCTAGGCCTAGAAATTTCCAAGTCACTACTCAAAAAGTTTCTGGCCCAAATTTTTTCCCCATTGACTTTTCCATAACGACGGGAACATGTCATTACAATAGATACTAATTTACCTATCACTCGTCCCCGAGTGATAAACTAGGAGAACTGGCTAAGGCAAAAGTAGAGTAGTATCTGAATTATTGAATACCTGGGGATACTTGTCTCGCATGTCCTTCTCGGTTTCCCAAGTAGTTTCCTCAACTGGACAATGCTTCTATTGAACTTCCATGGACTTTATCTCCTTGGTCCTCGTGATACTTCTTTAACATGAACACATAGAACACTGGATGGACTCCAGATAGGCTACGCGGTAAAGCCAACCTATAAGCCACTGGCCCTACACAGTCAAGAATCCCAAATGGCGCGATGTATCGAGGACTAAGATTGCCTTTCTTTCCGAATCTCATCACCCCTTTATGGGTGTCACTTTTTAGAAAGACTTGCTCACCAGCCTGAAATGTCATGTCCCTTACCTTACGGTCTGCATACTTTTTCTGTCGACTCTGGACTGCTAGAAGCTTAGCTTGGATGTTTCTCACCTTATCTTGAGCATCTTTCACCAAATCAAGCCCCTTAGGGTTTCACATATCCTGCCTCAAACCAACCAATTGAATACCTACATATCCTGCCTCAAACCAACCAATTGAATACATACACATCCTCTCATACAATGCCTCAATGAAGTCATCTTAATACTCGAGTGATAAATATGATTGTATGTAAGCTTAACTAACAACAAAAGCGATTACCAATAACCATCAAAGTTGATCGTACACACGCCTGCAACATGTTATCAAGGGCTTTGACACAACCATAAGGACGAATCCTTTCTCACATAAGCATGATAACATTCCAAATCAATACTCACTACAATTAGAAGTGAACCTGAACCAACTAAAACACACTTATAATACCCAAACAATCATAGTTCTTCATAACATCTCCATCCCACAACATAAATTCCCATGAGCTTAAGGTATAAAATATTGATCTTTAGACATCTGTAACCAACTTTAGCCTTTACAATCAAATATAAATATTCTTGCTCTCGCCTCTTTCTAAAGGTTGTACTACATCCCACATTTTTTAATGACTCTAGCTCTTTTAAATTCTATTTGAGTGGTTCCCCACCATCTCTTAAAACTTTCCATACAACCACGTTACTCACCAAATATTAGAAAACTACAACCTTAGATACTCGCAAGTCGTAATTACTATACAAAATTTTCTTAACCAACAATCTTATTATATAGTTGCATCACATGTACAATCCATCATGAACTCTTATTACCATTATGCTCAGTTAGCCTTGGCTATCACTACGAAGTCATGAACCTTTTCATCGACATGACACCTCAAAATCAGGTATACTTATCAAATTCAAAGGACTAGACCAATTTTATACGCACTTTCTTACTAAAATCTTCAATTTCCTTCACCCAAGTATACTATGGGACTTTCTTTATCCATAAATAAGCTTGTCATTCCGGTATCAATCCACTTATTTATGGCTTAAGATAAAATCATCAGTCCTCATACTACCATCTTTTTTCTTAACAAACAAGACAGAAGCACCCCACATGGAAGCATTAAGATGGATGAAACCTTTATCAAGAAGATCCTGGAATTGAGTTTTAAGCTCTCTCAATTCTGTCGGAGCCATGCGATAAGGAGGAATGGAGATGGGGGCGAGTGCTAGGTTCCAAGTCAATGTAGAAATCTATATATCAATCCGGAGGCATACCAGGCAAATCGGTAGGAAACACTTCCTTGAATTCAGACAATACATGAATAGACTCAATAGAGGCAGGCTCAACATCAACCTCCCAAATATGAGTCAAATACACCAAACACCTCTGCCCAACCAGTTTCCTAGCCCACATGAAAGAAATGACCTTAGCTGGCTTAGGCTTGTACACCCCTTCCCACTCTAACTTTTTCCTACCCGGGATCTCTAGAGTCACATACTTAGCATAACAATTAAGCACAACATAATAGGGGGACAACCAAGTCATGCCTAAGATTATATCGAAGTCAGTCATATCCAAAATAACCAAATCAGCCCAAGTCTGAAAACCCATAAACAGAGAAGGACAAACACGTTATACCTGAGTGACTATGACTGACTCTCCAACTGGGGTAGAAACATGGATGGGGGCATCGAGCACATCACAAACCACATCAAATCCCAAGGCAAACTGAACTGACACATATGAATAAATAGAACCCGGATCAAGCAAAACAATAGTGATTCGGTCACAGACAAGAATAACACCTGTGATCACTGCATCAGACAACTCAGCCTCGATCTTTCCCAGAAAGGCATAAAATTGAGCCATGTCATCTTGACGGGCAACCTTTTTGCCTGAGGCACTGCTTCCCTACCTGCATTACTATTTCCCCAACCTCGCTGTTTTTCCTCCTTATATGCCTAGGTTCTCCACAATTGTAACACACTTAATAACTTAACCAAGTAAGCATCGCTGCTATTGTAGTAGTCATATCATGACCCTCTTTGATATACACTCTATCTAGAAAATTGTAGTAGTGATTCGAACTTCAGTTGTCGCAATATAATTTCATCATTTACTAAGCAACCCATACATGTTATGACAACAATACTAAGTGCATTTGCGAAAGTAGTGGTGTTCATTATCTAGTCTTCCCTTACAAAACTCCTTGAATGTTGTCACCTCGGCAAAGTCTTCTAACCTCACCCCTTCTACCTTCATCACAAAATCAACCACTTCCTGAAATGATTTTGCTAAAGCAGCCACCTGTAAGCTTGAATCTACAAATCTGACATTAATCCCTTCACAAAATGACGAATTTGCTCTTCTAGACTGAAGCAAAATGGAGTACCATATTAAAATAAAACACAAAACCTTAAAGGCTACAACAAATATATTATGTTATTCTATATTTAGGAACTCATCTATCCTCCTATCCCTCAAAGTTCAGGGTATATACTTCTCCATACAGAAAGCTATAAAATGTTTCCCAATTAATGAGTAGTGCATTTACTAGTCAGCACTCAACATCAGACCACCACCATATTTTGGTGTCTCCCTTGAACTAGTATATCATAAACTCAACGCCAAATCGCTTTACCGTATCCATCTTACGAAGCAAACCATGACAATCAACAAGAAATCATAAGAATCTTCAGATTCAGTACCCATGAAGAATGAAGGTTTCAACTTTAAGAACATAATAAAAACTTCATGTTTCTCACTAGTCATTACGTGCCCACATTAAATTGGGAAAACTTGCTTATTTGGAAGGACGCATCCTCTTTTGCTAGTGTTGGTGTTACCACTTTTGTTGCTCTAGTTCTGACCATAGAGTGAAGGAGGAAAGATACCAATTTGTATCACCCTGATACCAATTGGATTCAAGTAATAGCACGAAGAAAGAAAGGAATGAGTTTTATTAAAGTCCTATAGCCTCTCGAAGAAAAGTATAAAAGTCTCTGAACCGTTCCGCAAGACTCTACTAGACTCATTTTTTTGTATAATGAGATCAACGAACTTAAAACTATGATATCAACTTTGTCACGACCCAGACCGTCGTGATTGGCACCCACACTAACCCTCTGTTAGGAGAATCATTACTACAACCCAACTAAACAACTCAACGAAAACTAGAACATTTAAAGATACGAGAGCAGGTTTAAATGAATACTGAAATATGGAGTTCCCATAAACTTCGAAAGTTTAACAAATCAACTAACATAAATATTGTGGAAATTCAACCCCTAGAACCTAAAAGTTATTGTACCAAACCTCTGTAAACCAACAAATCTAAGGAAAAGGGGTGCAACCCCTAAACTAACATAAACAAAGTCTAACTAAACAGTCTCAGTCCGAAAAGAGTGGACCAAATAAGGAAGGATCCATGGCAGCCTGGAAGAACTGGCTCACCCTTGAATCCGATCTTCAATCAATGATCCCCTAGCTGAGGTCTATCAGTAGCCGCCTGAAGATGCCTTGTACTTAACAAAGAACGAGTAAATGTAGTATCAGTACACAACCACAGTGTACTGGTAGGATCACACGGCCACCCCAATAAGCGAAACATAGGCAAACAATTACAACACAGTAAACAAACATATATAGAATACATAGATCAATTATCATTTCAGGAGTAATATATCGTTCCCAATATCAACGACAAGTAGACATGAATGTAATAATCACAGTGGTCCTCTCATGGAACTCACACCCAAACTGTTAAGTGTGTTGGAACGTGACACCTGATCCAATATACATGTGTCGGAACGTGACACCCGATTCAATATATGTGTCGAAACGTGGCACCCGATCCAATATATGTGTCGGAACGTGACACCTGATCCAATATATGTGTCGAAACGTGATACCCGATTCAATATATGTGTCAGAACGTGACACCTGATCTAGTCAGCACAACCACAATCACAGTCACACCCATAATGAACAATGCTCATAGTCATACAATCAAGTATTGGTTTCATGGCATGCAATTGTTCATATATACTCATTTGCATTAAATTTGATTCGCATTCACTTATTCACACACACACATGCATACAATGAAGCAATTAACCGGCATATATCTCACAAACAGGAAATCAAACTATCATCTACCTCAAAACCAAGCTTTAATCCTCCTAAGACACTTGAGCCTTCCCTTTCCGGATTATTTTCGCTTGTTATTGGTCTAAAAACAATCAAGTAATGCAAGGATCAATAAAAAAGGCCTAATTTACCCGGATAATAATCAAATTATCAGTCTTAAGCTAACCCCAAGATCCCAATTCTCAATTAGGGCTTTTTCCACCATCAACTTCAAGCCAAAACCCTTCTCCAATGATAATTACTCAAGATTCTAAGTTCTAAGAATCGAATTATGGATTAGGGGAGTAATTATCTTACCTTTAGCGCTAGAAATTGTGGAAAACTGTCAGGAACTGCTCTGGTTCACCTCCTAGCTCTCAAGAACGAAGTTTTGCAGAAAATAATGATTTTGGGGTTTTTCCCCGACTTAATTCGTGACTGTCCCACTACAGTGGGATCCAACCTGCCATAACGGCCCCTCCCTGGCGGAACTTACCCTGCTCTGGCGGTTTGCACAGAGACAAAGGCTGGGAATTTGAGTTCCAAGCTCCCATTTCACAACACAACTTCAAACCTGGACGTTCAAAAACTACTCTTCCATGCTAAGATCAGTTTCGGAAGTTCTACTGTCCGAATTCGATTCCGTAAAGCAGTACAAGATCCTTAACGTCTTGGCTATCCACTCATGTGATCAAATTCATAATCAAACCCCCCGTCTATTACCAAATTTCCCTAGACCTCACCTAACTCAGATTTCATCCAAGTTTGGCCTAGGCTAGAAATTTCCAAGTCACTACTCAAAAGTTTTCTGGCCCAAATTCTTTCCCCATTGGCTTTTCCATAACGACGGGAACAAGTCGTTACATATATAGTATTAGCACTGGCATGGACAAGGTCCCTTCTCCAACTCTAATTCAAATCATGTCTATAATTAATATCAACATAAAATTTGTCAAAGAGATATAGTGTTTGGTTGGCCATATGAGAAAAAATAATTCATGCATTACTAATACTCACTACAACAAATATGATATATAGCTACGACATGAAATTCGTCACTAATTGTTCGCTTTTAGTGACAAAATTTTCTTTCGTGCTTATATTTATGAGACATACTTTTAGTGACGAAACATAAAAATCCGTGGCAAAGTTTTGTCCACTAAAGTTTCCCACCAAAAATTTAATTGGCGCCATTTGGTAAGTAGTGTTAGTCACGAATTTAAAGTTATCGGTGACACATTATTTCGTCACTAATAATGTATCTAATTCATGAAAAAATATTTTTTGTCTTAAAATTTATTAATTTTTTGTCACAAAAAAAATTCATCTAAAAAAATATGTTCTTACAATATAGACAAATTAGAGTTCGTAGTTAAATATTATAAGTTTTAGCAATAAAAATTTAGATTTAATTATGCCATTTATTTTCGTCACTAATACATAATTGGTGACAAAGATTTTATTGTCTCTAATCAATCTGTGATTTAGTGACAAATAAAATAAATTATCACAAAATATGTAAGGTGTTAAATAGCGACGACTTAAAATTTGTCGTGAATAATTCAACTATTTGCTACGAAAAATAGTCATAGCTAAATACATTTTTTTTGCTACAATTGTTCATAATTACAAGTGACAACTTACAAAAAGAATAATACAACATAAGAAATAGACAGAGTCCATTCGTTAATTGGCGAGGGAAAATACTAAAACCAACGAATTCAGTCGATTTTGTAAAAATGAAAAAGTGCAATTTATCAATTTTTTAAAATTATGCAATTATAAAATGCATTATTTGAAAAATACAATCCATGTTGTAAGTACCATGAGTGGGGTACAGTTCTACCACTAGATCGCTAATTTTTGTTGGTTTAACACTTTTATTTTTTATTTGATACACTTTCATCGATAAAGACAATAGAAAATATAATTTCTCAAGTCTTGGTGCTAATTTTTGTGTGTGTCTATTGATTTGTGATTGGTAAACTGCATAGATTAAGTCGATCTATTTGCTTCTGTCTAAGAAAATGTACATATTTAATAGTAATTCCACATACGTACGTAGAGCAACTATACAGAGATAACATCGACTTACAAACTTAGACTTTGCAAAGGTGCGAAATATTTCATGAATTTCTATTAACTTTTTCCATCAGTGTAAAAATCGAAATAAACCAAAAAATGAAAGCACAAATGAAAGAAATGAACCAACTAGAATTTCAAATATATTATGATGAAGTACTATAGTTATGGGTATCGATGTTTTTTTCAAAACAACTGATTTACTGATCTAATTGAACCGGTTATTCATTTTTTTAATAAAATCGAACATTAAATTTTATAGAAAATTTATAGTGGTACTGATTTTTTTAAAAATTTATAAAAATAAATAAATAAAATGACAGAATCGTACTGAATATATTTAAAGATATTTTAAAAAATATATTGTTTAATTAAAATATAATCTACATTTGAATGAATTCTGGGTGGTAAATTTCATGCATTTGTGTATGTGTATAAATAATCATATAATATATTATTTCTACGGAAGTTAAATTTGAAAGAAGTGAATGAAGTTAAAAATAAAATAAAAATGAGAGACAAAAGAGAGTTGATTGGATGGTAAGCACTCCTCACTTCCAACCTTAAGCTTATGAGTTCGAGTCCCCAAGAAAGCATAATATGTGGGATCTCATGGGGAGGGGTTAAAAAAGTTGAGATGTGAGATGAGATAATACGAAAATTAACTTTTTGATAATAATAAATGTGTCGTGTCCCTAACTATTACATTTAAGAACAAAATATTTTTTTATATATAAAATATAGTCATTAGTGAAGAAATTAGATTTTGTTCAACTACGAAATACATATAACTTTAGAAACAATTGATGTCGTCACTGATTGAAGTAAAATAATTAGTGATGATATAATTTTGTCGGTAGTAATAACCTTTTTAGTGACAAAGCATACTATTAACTACAAAAAACATACTTTTTACGATAAATAAATTTGTCACAAATGTTTAAGTATTTGGGGACGATTTTTTTTTTGTAGTTAATATAATACTTTTAGCGACGAAGCACTAAATTGTCTTTGTATACTTTTAGCGACACACATTTAGTGACGACTGATTGACGAATTATTTTTCGTCTCACAAGATATTTAGTGACGAAATATTATTTTTAAATGACGAAATTATTTGTCCCTAATAATCGAATTTGTTGTAGTGACTGGAGTTCCTGGTGTCATATTAAGTTAAAATGTAGTGTAAAATGTACTCGTATAACAATTTGATTATTAAACACCAGCATAACAATTCTTATATGAGTAATTCTGTAATATTTTTTAATATTATTCACAACATATATAAGCTAATATAATCACTGCATAGATCAACAAGTTCTTATAGACCAAAATATGAACATAATTCTGATGATTTCTTGATCTTTACTCAAGGATCCAATAGAAAATTAAATATGCAAACGGTTTTCTTCTCATATAATTGCACAGATTTATCTTCAAAAGGACCGTTCTTTAATTTTTCTCTTTTATGAATTGATTATTAATTTTTTCCCCATCTCTAAAGTGGCTTTTGCACTCCACTTGTTACCACAAAACGACGAAGCCAGGAGTGGAAGGAGGGACTTGAACTCTTAACCTCTTAAAAAATGAACTTATGCCTAGCGTGACTTAAGTTCTTTAAGAACGTGAGACATAATTTATGAGCTATTATGATCCCACTAAAATATTATTTGTTTGGAAAAAGAGAAAATTACCCTTTTCTGTGAGGACCCAATTCTCATTTTCTAGGTAGTTACTTCATACAAGTTGGAAACTTAGCCAACTTACGAAACACTTACGTTTTATTTGTTCGCACCTAATGAAGGTTTGATATGAAATAATTCAGATATTAGATTATTAGTGCATTTGTACTCATTAAGATTTAAGTACTTCCGAATAGGTTTTAATCATAAAGATCTAGAATAAAGTTTTAATATCATTAAAATATATTTTTATATGAATAATATCCATCATCACTTTATTCACAATCACCAGTCACCACCACTAGGCACCTTTGCCACCGCAACCACCACTAGGCACCTTTGCCACCGCAACCACCACCATCATGACTTGATTTCGACTTATAAAATCATAAAACTAAAGATGACCAACTTATGACTTGATTTCGACTTATAAGCACTTGACTTAAAAACACTTTTGGTAAATACTAAATGTATGACAATCTTAAAAAAATGCTTATGAACAAAATAATTATGTGTAATTACATAGACATGCCTAATTATGTATAGGCAAAAAAAAGTAAAAAAATTACTATAATCTAGAGCTTAGAAATATTAGCATTGCCTAACTATAAAAGGACATAGGATCTCATGTAATGATGAACTACACATTTGTTATTATAACTTTGTGATATATCATAGAAGAAAAATGAGCCTCGAAGGAAAGTTGGTTTCTGAGATAAATATCAAGTGTGATGGAGATGTTTTTCATGAAGTATATAGGCACAGACCACACCATATCTCCAACATGTCCCCTGATAAGATACAAAATGTGGATGTTCATGAAGGTGTATGGGGCACCGTTGGCTCTGTTAATTATTGGAACTTCATTCATGGTAAACCTTTATTATATTTGGTTTCAATATTTATATCTTTCGTGTCCTGTCACAAAATGTTCAGTTCATACATTCTGCAATACCATTTTGTTGTGGTTTCAACACAAGTGTGGTGTCTCACTATGCACTCTCAGTTATTGAATTCTGAGTTGCAAAATTCCAAGTTATTGCATGTTAGTTCAAAGACATTTATATTTTCTTCAACTTACCTCTCAATCATCGTCTTTCATTTAACAAATGTTGAAAAATGATTCATTTTTTGTTTTTAGAAAATAAAATAAGCCCATGTCATTTTTGAGTAATTGTTAATCAAAGTTATAAAGTACCTTGCACCACATTTATATATATTGCTTATCAAACACACAATTCTCACAAAATTTCAAAGCTTGATTTATGTAACCATCCAACAAAGTATGCTTGTTCAACAAAGACAATCCCTTCACTCATATGACCAAGTCGCAAGTGCCACAATTGAAACTGATTCACCACACTCTTCCTAGAAGCTATAATACAGTACTCGAGAATGAAGCTTACCCTTCATGAGTACCATGGAGATCTTACACACTTTAAGTGTTTCATTATCTAAGTGAAACTTACACCCTTGATCATCCAAAGTCGAAAGAGAAATCAAATTTTCCTTCATTTGAGGAAAATGTCAGCACTTAATATATATTTCTGATAATGCATAAAATATTCTCAATTTGATATTATCAATTCCCTATATCTTTAATGAATTATCCTCACCTAGGTAGACAATCTCACTCGTCTGCTTATATGTTGTAAATCTATTCTAGTGAGGACATATGTGAAAAAATGCACCAGAATTAAGAACCAAGAAATTATGCCTATGATCAAAGTTAGCACAAACTTTCCATACATAGTCACTATCATCAGAATTATTACCAGTATCAACAATATATATGTGCAGAACCCCTAATTACCAAGCTATATATGATACCAATTGTGTTGAAAATATCGTGGGTCACCTAGCACACAATCACAAATAAAGAAAATAGAGAAGAAAATAACACAAGAATTTAACAAGGTTCATCTAGGTCTAATCATTCAAGCAAAAACAGAGAGAGTTTTCCACTATGAGGAAAAAGAAAGAGTGTACAAATAAGTAGTCACAATCCTATAAGGAAAATGTAGCTTTTGGGGTGTGAGTTAGGCCTAAGACCTAATTTAACATGGTATCAGAGCAGGGCCCATCTCACCCGATGTTGGGGCCCCCAAAATCAAAATTGCCCACGCACCAGATGCTAAGCACTGAGCGTGAGGTGGAGTGTTAAAGAATGACAAAAGTCCCACATCGGTGATTAATGAGATGGGTGGACTCCTTATAAGGCTTGGGCAATCTTCCTCCCTTTGAGCTAGCTTTTGGGGTGTAAATTAGGCCTAAGACCTAATTTAACATTCTTCCATTCCTATAAGGACAACATATTCCTTTTCTAAATCTATTAGGACAACAGATCTCTTAAATCAATAGAGATTATGAATTTTGTAAATATATAAGAGAAAAAATCCAAGACATAATTAACAAATAACATATATATCTAGGAGACCATTTCCTAGAAAAAAAGTTTGACATCTAGCTCAAACCAAGTACTAATAATTAATATGTTTGTTAATTTAATCCAAGCAAATTTTGGATGCATTATGTATGACCCAACAATACTTTTATTGACTCAACCCGTTTTTAATCCGTCCATATTCAAACCAACTCGCTAGATCATTAAAAATGAAATTAATAGTATGAAATATTTACTATATTTGTCTTACAGATGGGAAAGAAGCGGTGGCAAAGGAGAAAGTCGAAGAAATAGATGAAGAAAAGAAGCTGATTAAAAAAAGGATAATTGAAGGTGATTTGTTGGAGGATTACAAATCATTTTACATCACTGTTCATGTTGAGACAAAGGGTGAAAACAATTTAGTTACTTGGATTATTGAATATGAAAAGAAGAATGCTAATGTACCAGATCCACACACGTTCATGGAATTACTCCTCAATGTAACCAAAGATATTGAGAATCACCACATCAAGTGATACATAAATATTATACATTTGTTGAGACTCTTTGAAAATGTAGACGATTGTATGTCGAATTCTTTAAAAGTAGTGCATTTTGAAGAAATCGATATGAATACGGCAACATTTTTGAAAAGTTTGAAGCAATGTATACCAAATGGTTGGATTTAAGCTGTTGTCTCAAAGTCTTGTAATAATGTGTGTTGTTATTAGCGGGTGTGCTTTGAAATGTCTACTATATATTTGTAGCAAAAATAAAACGAGTGGATATCTAATTTTTATAGATAAATAAAAATAAAAGTTGTTATTTGAATTGCATTATAGTTTTTCTTTTTTCTTTTTGTTTTCTCTCTGTTGAAAACCAATAGTATGTGCTTTTCTTTCAACTTTTCCATTTTATAAACAGGGAATTTTATTTTTATATATATAAGTCATGATAACAAGCTAATAACAATATGCATAGAGAAAGGAATAAAATTATGGTTTAAAAGTAAATTGTTAAGGAACTTTAAACCTTGAGAAGAAGTAAAGAAAATTTGTCTTGATGGCTAGGGCGGGAGCTAGGTGAGGCTGAGAGGTTCATTTGAAACCTCTTTCGTTACAATGTTTATGTATAATTAAAATTATATTTTATTTATATACAGAAGATTCAGTTTATTGGCCATAATTTTAGAAATAATTTTAAATTAGTATAATTACTCAAGCTAATGTGTTTAATATCAGCAGAGGTATTAGGAAAGTCGACTTTGGGAATAAGAGCAAGACAAATTTAGTGAGGGTAAGTTTTGTTATTTTGTAATTTTAATCCATAGATTACTAATCCTCATATTCTCCCACATTCTAACAAACAAATTGAAATGAGTGAAAGTATTATTTGTAAGGAAAAGAATAAGGAACAATCAAAATATTGTATAACTTTATGTTGATTTCTTATGAAGATTAAATCTTTTCAAATTCAAACCACAACGCTATATAATTTTAAACTGATTTAAATTTCACGAGACATTTAACTAATATATGTTGTATGTTCTTGTAACATTCCACCTTAGAAAGAGCTATATTTAAAAAGCGCTAAATTGGAATTAGCTAAATTAGAATTTTTTCAAGTTATGCTAAGTTATGAATTTTGTGTCAACTTCAAACGAACATAACATTCCGTACATGATGAGTTAGGTGGACCGTAAGATATCAACTGAAAGGTCTTGGAATTCTCTTTCCAACGCCACCGAGTTTGCTAATTTTCGAGCTCGTATGAGGGAGATATGCCTATTTCAAGTTAGCCTGTCCAATTAAGGAAAGTTACCCGAATTAGTGAGGGGTATGTTGGGTTTTTCCTTACCCAATCAGATTAAAACAAATTTAGTATTATTTTTGGGGTCAAATATGATTTAGGTCAGTTTGCATAAATCAAAATATGCTAGGGTTTTGAGAGGAGAAAAATCAAGGCGTTCTTCATATTTCTTGCAAATTCAAAGGTTGTTTAACCAAGGGTTTGATCCCTAAGAGGTATGTAAGGCTATCATAGTGTTGGACTAGTTCGTCCTCACGCCCTACATCTACTTTCAAATCAGTAAAATAGAAATCTAGGATTCTATCCCTAGATTTGAGTATTCTTGAAATAAGTTGTAACACCTCGTATCCAAAAAAAGGGTACTAAACCAAAAATTCAGAACTTACAGGTTCCATCCACGAGGACTAACGACGGTCCGTGGATTGGCCATCCAAAAAGTTGCTAGGGCATGAACCACGACTGAACTTATTGCAGATTGTAATTCAAGTCAACAGTATTTGTATTTGAATTTATGCGAAGGTTACAATCTTTATAAATCTTTAAGAAAAGATATGTAATCCTCTGATTCTTCTCTTCAATGATGTTCTTGATTTGATGGAATACTTGCGGCTCAACTTTTGGAGCGAAGACTTCTTTGTACTTGCGGCTCAATACTTGGAGCGAAGACTTCTTTGTATGTGGAAGACTTGCAGATCACCACTGAAGAGCAAGGATTCTCTATGTATTTCTATGTGTCTACTTCTTTTTCTT
>JAJOOS010005845.1:0-16633 GCA_029582725.1 Solanum chiquidenum
CCCCCCCCCCCCCCCCCCCCCCCCCCCCCCCCCCCCCCCCCCCCCCCCCCCCCCCAATCTGAATGAAATATTTCTCCTTAAGTAATGAGGTGATCAATTCATCCAATAAAATCTGATTTTTGGATCAAAACCTGATGAATGCAGAGTGGGTCTGACCTCAATCAAATTTAAGAGACTCCCTATAGATGCGACAAAAAGAAGTGAGATTAGGGGTGACATTGTTATAATGTGGGACAAAAGGGAATGGGAGATTCATCATATGAACGAGAATGCAAGTTCAATGTGAGAAGATTGTCCGTACGTTGTTGTATGTTTTCTCATAAACATAAAAACCCCACAAGTTGTAAAACTACTAAAACTGTCCCAATTGTTTATACAATCTTACCAAATAAGCACAAGTTTATAAAATCGCATAATATACTATCACAAACATATTCTTAAAAAATACAATATTTATTGATCAAGTTTTAATTCAATAAAAAATAAAATTAAACATAAGTTTTGGTGTACTACTCTTTTATATAATCATCCTCCAACAAAGTACAGACAAACTTCTTACATTGAACTTGCATTTCTCGTTCATATGATTGAGAAAACGAACCAACATTGTTAGTTTGAGTCATTTGTTGGTCAATTTGATTGGTAAATATATTTGATAAAAAATAATGAATTTGGTGAATATAAATGATAAAGAGTAGAAATTGATTTGAAGTAATAATATATTCTATGTAAGTGAGAATAATCAGAGATATAAATGGTTTTAAAAGTAATGATATGAATTATAAATTTTATTTACATATGAAATAAATGGTTACTAAATATATATGTGGAGTTGTTTTTACCAAATATAAACTTGTGGATCAATTTTTGTATTTGAAAAATCCCAAATCATGATTTTTGGAGAATTTGGGATTTCATCTCATGATATGAAATCAAGAGATGAAATCAACATGAACTCACATGTCTAAAAGTTGATTTCATATCACGATTTCATATCGCATGCCAAACACCTACTAACTGTTGCCATTTTTTTGAAACAGGTAACTTTGTAAATTACTACAACAGTACATAGGCAGTACTGAGCCATATTTACAATTCATCAAATCCATCTATCTGATCCAAAATTGAGTCTAGTACATCTATTAGGGAGATAGTGCCATTGGAGTACAATTGTATAGACCAACTGTTACCATTCTCAAAACAAAACAACAAAAAAAAGTGGCATTTAAAACTGTTGCAGCTTAACATTTAAATTTCTGTATCACAAAGCATGCATTGCCGTTTTGCAGTAACACCCACGGAATGCCATGATAATGATTCTACTGTGTATGGAGGAGACTCCAAGCCATATGAAGAATTTTCCACTTTTAATACAAAATCAGTAAAGCAATAGATGTTTATGCAATTTGTTTCAATTACCCATTATAATATATCATCCATCTGCAGGTTGGTCACTTTTCATATACAAAAACATCAGATGATTAAATTATGAGAAAGCTACAACAGGGGAAAAAGTGGAAGTTGGGGAATCTAGTCAAGAAGACAAACTCAAACTTACCAAGAACACCACCACCAGAAGTTGATCCAGCTAGGCTACTATTCCCGCTTCCACTGCCGAGTTCACATGGCAAATTGGGATCTCCATATGTGATGCCACCCCCAATGCAGCTTCCATTATAATATCCATATCCGCCTTCACCACCATGACCAGCACCACTACCAAGACCATTGCTCAGAACTTTTCCTTGGCCTACTCCTCCAGTGCAGCCTGTGAAGATGACAAAATGAAATAGGTGAAACAATGGGGTTAATGTGACATTTAGAGATAGATTAAGTAAATTGTTGTAGTTTGATTTGTTTGACAAATAGATTATTGCAAATTGCATCAAAACTTTGGGCGTTTTTATATAAGATAAAGTTGACCTCCCTTTAACAAAGGAATTTGAACTCTCAAAGCATTGAATAGTATCACTAGTATTTCTCAAGCTTATCATACATTTTGAATAACCTAAAGATGGAAGAGTGCAACATTTGAACTGAGCAATCACTAAACCCTGCCTAAAGAAAGCCTATAGATACTAAAAACAAGGGGATGACATAAAACAAACTTAAGATGGTCAAATCAAATATAAAACTCAAGGAAATTAAGATCAGACCCATTCCCGATGTGCTAATAATTCCATAAGGCCGCACATCTATAGTCCTTGCTCTGTGGAAATGAACAACAGATCCTTCTATGAGGCCTTCAACAAGGATATCTTCAACTCGACAGATCTGCAGATAAAGGAAGTATTAGAGTAGGACAAGTGTAATGTACAATCAATGCACATATTATATACAGATTTTTGTTTTGGTACTGGGCAAATAATTGCACCTGTAAAGTAAAGGCCAATGAAGAGTTCACGTTGCAGTCTTCAGGGGGGTGGAGCAATTCAAAAGGACAACCTGGACTATCACAGTTCAACTTTGGTTTCCTACCAAGCACCAAATATCCCATTAGCAAATCAAAGAAGCATCTTAGGTAAGAAAGAACATGGAGAAGGAACAAGGAGTAGTTAGCAACTCACACAGCATCAGCTGTCGCATTTCGTGAAGGACCACGCAAAACGGATCCTGGCCCAATCTACATGCAGTAAGAGAAAAGTAGGGAAGAAATTAAAAGGAGATATAATATATAGAACAAAACGATCAACTCAAACTACATATGAAGTTCTGGAACTGAAATACCAAGCTCCTCGGGTCTCAGGAGACGAGGCAGAACATAGACCATGTGAAAATCTGAGCAAAGACTGTGCTCAGTTACCACCTTGCAAGTAAGACAAGTGGAACACTAACAGCAGTTACGCATATGATGTGTCGACTATGGCATACATTATCATGCATCAGATATTCACAGAAAGGTGGCGAGGTAAAAGGAATTACTAACTGCGATGCAAAAATAAATATACTGATATCAAAGCACATTAAAAAAAATTAAGAAACGAGGAAAAATAAAGTGTGTCAAGCGAAAGCAAGTATAGAACCAGTTAGAAATCTATTGCACATCGCCTACAAAGAACAGAAACAATACAATACAGAAGAAGATTTCTGCTCACGTTGACACTGTAAAACAAAGACAGTACTAGTCTTTGAGCTTCAATAGCATCTCCTGGTCCAGACAAATTCAGCAACCCTTGGCCATGAACTCCAAGATTTGCATTCGAACGAATTTGAGATGACTCCTGCATAAGATGGCATTTAGAAGACATCTCAAATGAACAAACGCACGAAAACAACAAAGAAAAACAGAGAACAGAAAAGAAAGAGCACCTTAAGAACAATTAGGTTACTAGCCTCAACCATTGATGTCTCAACATTTTGATCACCACCACCATCAATTACCATTTGTGAATTCCACATCAGAAACATTTTGACAGACATTCGTAGCGCTCCAAAAACCTGGGAAAAAAAACAAGTCAGATAACATCACTGCAAAACTTCAGAACTACATTAATACAAGACACATCATTGGGGACAACAAGTACAAGAGCTGCAATTGAATCATGTTTATAGTTTTCTAGAAGCACAGTGAAGAACTAAGGCAAAAGAAAAACCAAAAGTAAGCATAAAACCATACAAGCAAAACTGAGGCTGGATGAAGTTGGTATAATAGCATATAACATGATGAGAACAGAAGCAGCAATTTAGACCAGACATCATCAGTGAAAAAAGTTCCAGTTTCTCTTTGATCTCAATAAATAATTATGAGAACTCCTCCTTAAATTATTATTTTTGATGAAGAACTCTTCCATAAATTCTTAATCATGATAGAAACATTAATCTACAATAAAATAAGAAACAATATACAGAGGATCCCAAGTCATTTGGCTGCTTATGACCCCAAAAATAATCAACAAGGAAAGCAAAATATAAACTCTGATTTTGCTCATAGACATGCAAATCATCATATCATATATCATATATCATATATCATATATCATATATCATATATCATATATCATATATCATATATCATATATCATATATCATATATCATATATCATATCATATCATATCATATCATATCATATATATATAAAAGAGAACCTTAGGCCCGCCTATGTGGCGCCACCATAAACCAGAATTCCCTTTTAATTTATTTATTTACAAAATTACCCTTCCCCTTTCATGAAAAGTTGTGAAATTTATGAAAAGTTGCGACTTTAATGAAGAGTTTTGACTTTTATGAAAAGTTTTGACTTTTATGAAAGGTTGTGATCTTTCCGAAGGGTTGCAAATTTTCCAAATAGATATAACCTTTCCGATAAGGCACAATAAACATTTGTTCACACTACCCTTTATTGTCTATAAATAAAGGAATTTCCTCTCATTTTAAATTTTAAAACAACGAAAATTCTGAACCTCTTCTTCTTCTTCTTCGCAATTAAATATTTGTGTACTTTGCTCCTGTTGAGTGGCTCACTGACACCATTGCTTATGTTACAGATCCTGGTATGTATTCTTACAATCATTAAGTTATGCTTATGTTATTAAGGATAAATGATAAGATGTAATAATTTTCATTTTCCTTTACATTATTAATGACGGATAGGTTTTAAATATTATTTTATAAATTCCATGATATTAAATTCCCGCGCGAAGCGCAGGTAATTTTACTAGTTTTTTCAATAAGGAAAAATGGTGCTCGACCACAGTTTTAAAACTAGTGCTGCACATTAAACAAAATACAGAGTTGTTGTGATACTTGATAGCTTTTGGCATCTATAGTAAAAGGAGAGCCACTTTTAAGTTTTAAGTACAAAAAGCCTTATACAGCAGTGTGAAAAGCTGGTATCAACGCTAAAGAGGCCTGTTTCAGTTTATTCAGCTGTAGTTACCCCTAGAGCCTCCCTTCATTTAAAATTATTTTTACGCTTTTATATTACAGTATCAGAAATCGCAAGACTTAAGGAGACCTTTATGGATAATGGTTAGTTAAGCTTATCAGGGTATATTACAATACTACAGTGAGGAGGCCTGATAGTTAGCTAAGCTGTTATTTCAACTTTCATGTATAGCTTTAGGGAAGACATACAGTGATTCTAACAAGTGTCTATATTCTGCAGTAAAATAGCCACACCACAATATAATTGAATGTGTTGATGTTTCCAGTGGTCAATACAAGTAAATGCATCAAAATAAAAACAGCTAGAAATTGATTCAAGTAGAGGCACAAGTTAGATTGTAACAGTGAGAGTTTACCAAGACACTTGTAAACGAAATATATATGTGCAACAGAGTTTACAATTGGAACATTCCATGAGCACTTCGATATAACCACAAAAATGGCTTGAGGGGGCACTTCGAGATTCTACCGCTTACCTTAATTACAGAATCACTCATCAAAAGCTCTTCTGCCAATAATTCAAACTCTGACATCGCGTAATGTGCCAGCCCAAAGCTCAGGGTTCCTTGACACAACAGGCTAATTTGACCTTGAACCTATATGAGAGAGATAAAATGCTCATAACCGGAAAAACAAAGGCAGAGGTGCAAACAGAAGACAGATGGAGAACCAATATGATGCAATATGCTAGCAAAGTTTCCTAAGGCATTCATGAGGTCACCTCAAGGTTCAAACAAACACCTTCACTTGTTTAGCTTTTTAATGAGCAAAAGTAAATTGATTATTTAGGCTTCGTAATTAACTAATTCTTCAATTAAAAGGGGCGTTATAAAGATAATTTTAATAAAGACAACTGTATTACTGGAAAAACAAAAAAGAATTGGAGTCTTTTGTATCATTTTATTCTTTGAGAGCGCTTGTTCCCCCCATTCCTCTTGGGATTTTTTCTTTGCTATCTTTTACATATTCCTTTCACATGTAAGGAAATCAAGTTCATCTTAGATGAAAAGAAGTTAGACATCAAGCGGAACTTAAACGTTTTCAGCTTCAATGCCCATCCTGTGACACATAATCTAGAAATACAATGAGTTACATAATTTGGAACATAACTCAATTTCGAAATTTATCTGACAATGCATCAGGTTATCTGTACAACTTAAAAGTATTGGTAAAGCATCAGTACAAATAAATTGAGGAAACCAGAACAATCCCTTTTCTCCAATCTAGAACCCGTCTGTAGAAAATCAAATAAAACAAGTTAAAGACACCTAATCTGTGAAACACAAAGTGGAGCCATAAACACTAAACCAACAAAGCAAAATTAAACATTAATTGCAAAACCATGCAGCAATCATTGAGAAACATATGTAATATCCTGACGGCAAGAGCTTGGCATAAATAATATAGAACAAAAGAGAAGGATGGGACTATATTTCTAGAGAATCAAGAGAAAAACTTTTTTTTGATAATAGAAACAACAAAACTTCTTACCAAGGCTCAAGGAAAAATTCATTTCTCTATGATACTTCACTCAATAGATTCAGTGTCAAAAAAGTTCAATTAATTGAGGTACACATCTAGTTACTTTCATGAAAGAACTGAAAACGCAAAAGAAAGATCCATCAACCTGAACGCGACTCCACAGCAAGGGAACAGCAGCCTTAGCATGGTTGCGAATATAAACATTCGTCAGAAGTGGCTGGGGAAGATCCAACAGAAGTGTGTCAGTAGAAGTTGATCTATTGTGGTTGTTGACAGTAAGACTACGGGGGACGTTATCATAGAAAGTTCCTGCTGCACCAGCATTTTCTGTGCAACCACGACTGCTTCCTCCTGCAGGCAGAAAACGGAGGTTGCATTGCCTTTAGTACCAGCTGAACGAAATGATATAGAAAAATCAAGCATTTTACCTATCCAAAGGCCACAATTATCTATATACTGAAGGCCACATGATGAGGATTATTTACAAGTATTTCTAGAGTAAATCTTTCATTCAGACGAGAGATCAGGCATGAACCTGCTAAGGGAATAGTTGCTACGCAGAGATAGTTGTTTAATTGACCATGTGCAATATAAAATCCAAAAGCATGAGAAGGTCAATTCTACAAAGCTTGGCTCCCTAGCTCAACTATCCTAACATGCAAGATAAACTTAGCCTTACCATATACAAAGATTTCTGGTTCATCGTGTCTACTAAAAATATCCACAGAAACTCTTCCACCACCTCCACCAGCAAAACCGTCACCTCCACAAGCACTTATTCTACCAATTCCAGTCCTGCATTTGGTTAAAAAGGAAGAGTTAAATGGCAGTGCAGGCAAAGGCATTTGACTCTTTTTTGCAACTTAAGACATACCAATTACTGGGCTAGGCAATTGTAATAAAATGTCAACAAAGCCACTATGCTGTTACAGGGTAGTCCAATATATGAGAACACCACATAGAAAGCACCGAATTAGGTATACACTATGCGTGAGAAATATATCTTGATTACAAATGTAAAAGTTCAAGCTAAACCATTGGTTTGATTCAGTAAACTAAGGAGATACTGCAGATTTCGAAGCGTTCAGCATTTCTATACGTGTGCTTGGAAAAAGTAATTTTAAGAAGAAAACCAGTGATCCTCTCAAGTTAGGTTGTAGTCGCTTAGTGATGCTTAAGGTTAAAACTGGCTTTTTTAATCTGTCATCCAGCTAGGCAAGTCATCTCATCTCCTAGGTACTAATAAAAGATTGAAATTCCAGAGTCGAATGGAAGAAGAATTTATAGAGTATGTGCTTAGGTTTTCCAGCCGTGAACTGTCCCCTTGTTTCTTTCATGTGCCTTTTAGAATTTATTTTAATTTATTTGAAAAGAAAAAAAAAGAAAGGAAAAGCAAAGTGCATGCTATCTCTATGGTGCACTATGTTAGGCACTTGACAATTTAAGAAGAAGAAAATGCACCATTGTTACTCTGCGTTGCATGCGCAAGACCCACTGAAAAAATGTGGATCACCTCATTTGCATTGCAGTTCTGCTGCAAAGTTATTTTTTTACAAGTTCTGCCACAAAGTTATTGGCCCTGACCATTTTCTACATACCATAAGTGCTAACTATAACAGATGGAGTGACATTGGCAAGCTAAAGGATGAACAACATGAGGAGAAAGATATGGAAGAGCATTGGTGTATATTACAAAACAGATTCATTTTTAGCCTATCATCTTTTCTAGAAGCAAAACTCAAACACAGATGATCTAACATCATCTATTTTTCTGCTTCATTACTTCTATGGTCATGCACGGCAGCACCCATCCTATTGAAATAGTCTTTCAGTAGAGATGTTCCCACCCACAAGTACCCCTTTTCCCCTCAGTTACCTTTATCTCAAAAAGCAGGTACCCCTTTTCCCGAATTGTACTATAATTTCTGTTCCTATGCTCCCTCTTCTTTTTTTGCAATGATGGTGTCCAAGCCAACTTGTGTCAATCTCGACTATTTCACCGAGTACCTGCTACATCCCATCAACACAGGTAACGGGTAACTCCGTCCACCAAGACTACAGCAGATTCAAAGAATTCGCCTAGAGCTTTTTGCCTCCATTTGAATTTGAACTTGAAACTTCATGTTTCTCGTACAACTTCATTGATCACTAGGTCACACCCTTCGGTTATCCCTATCCTCTCACATTTGGTCAGAAATACATATGCTCCGCAAACATAGGAAAAGCAGAGTACAGGTCACAGCAAACCCCCTGTTTTATTTTATTTTGATAAAGAACAAGCCCCCTATTTTATTACCGGACATAATTGGGTGAAGGTCATCATAAAATAGAATTTATTTGAATAAAGGCTCTCCTTGTTCCTCATTTCAATCAGCTTGACGAGGGATGGGATCCACAGTCACAAAGACACTGACAAGCAACACACCAAGTAGTTTTGGAGAATGAAATTTGGAGAAGATCTAGTCCATCTCTATTAACTACCAATTGTAAAGTTTCTAGGTCAACCACTTGGGCTTCCATTTTCAAATGTTTCAAAATTACTCTTACAGGTAAAAGAAGGAAATCACTAGTTCACTGTTCAGAACTGCTGATAACCAACAGATACAGAAAAGAAATAGGGATCATCCAGGAAGGTAAGATAAGGGGAAAAAATATGAATGCATATATAGCCATTCAAAGTGTAAGATAAATGCATCGGAACAGGTCAAGTATTCTTTCATACAGCAGGCTTCTACCTTTTGTCTCTTAAAGGTGACCTTCTATACACCCTTGTCAAAAAAAAAGGTAACCTTCTATACACAATTTTCAGAAGTGAACCTTAAGAAATGGTAGCTTTTACCTACAACGAAACAAAAACTAATTTATTAGGTTAAGGTAACAAAGTTGATGGCGGCAGCAAGGTAGTGCCCTGCCTGTGTGAGAAGACCATGGAATCATATTCACTATATATCTAACAGAACAAAAGAGCTAGCAAGCATGGCCACCATATCTTAGAGTAGGTGGAGAAAAGAGTCGATGGAATAAACAACAATTAAAAATGTAATGCGAGAGAATGCAAATATAAATATGAACAACAATTATTTAGACAAAAGAAAGGAAATACTATTAAGTCAGCTACATATACGATGTTGTGCCCTTAAAGACAGAACCCATAGGTGAAGGTGCGGCTGCCTTAGCACCTTGATGTGTACACCAAAGCGGCAATCAAGCGAGGTGAAGCGTAAGCTTCACAGAGAATTCAGGGTTTAAACCCCTTAAGAGTGCCATTAACAACATTGATATTTTTATTTTATTTTGTCCAAGTTTTCTTAGGTGCAGGAACAACTTTTGAGAAAAAAAGAAGACTTATTAGGATCTTTTTTGGAGTAAAAGAAACTTGTGAAAAGACAAACAGAATCAACAAGGAAATAGATCAAGGAGAAGAAGAAGATGTAACATCAAGTGTCACATTCAATGTTCTTCTATAATGTGCTGCTATTTAAAGCCTTTTGTATAAATGACTATATCCACTTCAATGTCAAAATTTATGAAATTGATGCATTCACAAAGACACCTTGGAAATTGATGCATTAATGAAGAAAAATATGCCCCTTATGTCCACTGAAGTATTTGATTAGACTAAGCCTGTAAAAGCCGTCATCTTCTCCCTCCCACACTTTTGATGAAAAGGTAAAGATTTTATTATAAAGCACCAAGAAGGATTAGAGAGAGTACATCAGAGGAATCTTCTTCTAACATTTTCGAAAATATAATTATGTGTTATGAGCATGTTGTGTCGAAAATTTCCATGTATATTCAGGTATCTGTAACTCAGTTAAAGAATGTTTGATCCCAATTCAAAAAAGTTGTTGTTTCTCACACACAAATGCCTCTCTTGTTCTTGGAAAAGCTCTTCCCCCAAGAGAAGAACACAACCAAAAAAAATTTTAGAAGGTTGTCAGAAACCAGACTTCTAAACAGAATTAGGATACTGCACTTATGATAATCAAAGTGTGAATATGCATCAAGGACCTGAAAAATCTCTAATTCTAGTGTATACCTTATTCATATAGCAAGCCCCCAGAGTAATGATTCAACAAATAAAGGAAGGCCCAAGTTTTGAACTTGTGAACCGGTAGATGTTGGGCTAACTAGCCCAGTGGAGATTTTGTCGATTATCAAAAACAAAATAACCTGTTTAATTGCAAGTTCTCATCATAGTGTTGCACACCACTCACTACAAATATCTACTTGAGTGTCAAATATAACATGTGAATTTGTTAGAGAAAGAGCATATTTATACATGATAACAAAATTTTGGGGTGATGTTTTAAAGGACTTTAGCCTCAAAGAGGCACATCCATCTCCGACGTTCCCTACATAAATGAATTTACTCCAAAATCGAAAGGGGAAACCTTACTCAAGATATTAGAATACCATCTTATTCAAATACAAGGCATGAAACCTAAAACCAAAAGCTTATTCATGATAGTGAAGGTTACAATAATATTACATTCAGCTAGCTCTCAAAGCCAGCAAGGTATTTCAGAAGTTTCAAGTCTAAAGATGCTTGGATTCATTTTTGGAGGCCCTGAGTCTCATCTATCCATGTCAAGATCTTTAGGAGGCACTTCCGAGATGCCTCAATGACATGAATGAATTGACTTGAATAATTAAACAGCATAAAACAAATCAGTGAATCAGGATGACATTCAGTTCAAGTAAACACTACAACTTAAGGGGAAAAACCCACTTTTAATGAACCATTACCACAAATCATTCTTCTAGTTCAAAGAGCAAGCTCCCAGTAGTACATATAAAACTTCAGTTACTTTTCACAGGCATGTGATCATCAGCATTTGATATATCAATCCTTTCTTTGATCTTTCACATCCTTTAAACCCTTCATCTAACATTCTTTGTTTCTTTCTGATAGGACAACTTTTGTCTAGTTTCTTTTTGAAAAGTAAACTTTGCTCCCATTCTTATAAAATAGAAAAACTACATGAATATATTAGGACGTTTTTTATCACATGGCACATTTATTAAAAGTTGTACTGGCACCAGGGTGGTGTATTGGCATGTGCACTACAAAATAAAATTCAATTTATTTAGTACACATGTAAGGGGTTGTTTGGTAGAGTGTATTAAAAAAAATAATGCATGCATTAGCCTTGTGTATTACTAGTATCTTGTTTGGTACTCTTTTCCAACCTATGTATAACTAATGCTTGCATTAGTTATACACTCTATTGTGTATTAAGGTGTGTATTGCTAATACCATGGATTTCTAGGTATTAGCAATGCAATGGTTTTAATGCATGCATTAACTCAATTAAAGACCCAATTGCCCCTCAATACCTTTTTTATATCTTTTCCACCATAAGAGTGAAAGGTATCTTTGTAAATAATTTTTTTCAAAGCAATGCATTCTATTTTTAATGCATCGAACCAAACAATGCATAAAAATAATTTATGTATAACTAATGCAAGCATAACTAAAACATGCATTGCTAATGCAAGCATTATTAATACACTCTATTTAGCATTATTTTTATAAACTCAACCAAACAACCCCTAAGTAACTACGGAACTATCAAACTATATATATCATTTTGCATCCATTGTCTTACACCAATGATCTAGAGTATAGATATATTTGTTCCTGGGCTTCACAGTTGATTTCCTTTCTTTTAAAATTCTCTGGTTTCTTCCATCCATATCACCCACCACACTGATGCAGGGTGAGTATTCTAGAAGAAGAATTTAACAAAATCTTATCTCCTTATGCAAGAGAGAGGATTGTTGGGGAGGGGGTGTCGGCAAAGTGTAGGTTAATATGGTATTTATTGTCTAAACCAAGACATGAACTTCACAATTCAATCCATATACCTGGCATAAAAAGCACGTCCTTTTGGTATGACTGAAAAAATAAGCTATTGTTTTCAATGTGAAGGTCATATGTGAGTGCTACAGCTCGGTTATCATCAGTGGTTCATCGTACATAAGTTTTTTCTACTAATTCTACAGTTTTGAATAGATCTCTTAGTTTCTTGGGATGCTGTCCACTTAAAAAGACGTACTCAAATTCGTTTTCTAGTTTGAGTTTGACGGGGAGTGTTAGAATGTTAAAGAATTAGTGTTAGCATGTATAATTAATAATTAAAGTAATAGAAGAGCTAAGTCTTAAGGATCAGTGTTTTATAAGAATTAAGTCTCAAGTAGGAACTTGTCCTTCGTCAGAAAAACATCATGTGTCTCATATTTAAGACCTATTGAGGGGTAGAGCGTGTACTCTCAGAACAGCCTCCAAGCTTTACCAGTTACCAAATGTAGATGTAGACCTAGCACTCATAAAATATATCTAGTAACTAATATTTCTCCTCTCTTTCTCATAGTATCTAAGGTCAGTATAAAATATTTGAATCTCTGTTTTGTTTGGCATAAAAATTTGAAGACCAAACTAGTCAACAGATGCATCTATAAATTACTAGCATGCATAGATAGCAAAGAATCTTTCAAATACCTATGACTTCACAAATATTCATACGATCAAACTTTCATCTTCCTTTTTGCAATATGCACACTTTCACCAAAACTTTATGAGTAGAGTATATGTCTTGATGGAGAGTACATGCATGTTGTTCCTAGCGCAGCACAGAGGAATTTATGAGCTGTTGTTCCTTCTTTTCTATTAGGAGGAGGCCCAGTAAGTTGTTTCCACCTCATGTATCCTTCTTTTCTACTTACTGGGCCTCCGTGTTCCTGATGATATCTCAGCAAGTTCAGCCAACTCCATCCTCCAAAACCAACTTATGTTGATCCATTCAAGCATGACTCTTCAAACCTATCGCATGTATCTAGCTAAAATATTTAATGATGTGGAAACAACCATGTGAGCAAGTACAGTCTTGTACTTGCGCGAGAAAATTTGGTATAAGCATATTTTCCAGTGATATGATACCATGCATTCACTGAAGATATTCATTGAAACATGACATAATCATTCACAAAAAATCCAGCGCAAACCAAAAGCTCATTGAATGTCATGCTAACTACATGTTGGGACACCTTAACAAGTGACAAACTCCTTTTGTGTGTCCCACGGGTGCAAGTTCCATGTATTCCCTCAAAAACAACTCTACTATCTCCAATCAATTCACAGTCTAACAAGTCATCATCCTATAGAAAATGAAACACATTCACATACAAACATATGAACCTACTGAACACAAAGAATTATGGGATTACGAGAATATCCACATTTCTAGTAACACTACTAACAACATTACAAACTAATAATATGGAGGAAATCAAGGGCACAGAGATACTGAAAATTGAAACTCTAAATATATAGTAAGAAAAGGAAAATAAAGCAAAAGAAATATTACATCTTATAAGCTCTTATCTGGATGCTACCACCAGAGCCTCCGCCGCCTTTGACACCTCCATCACCTCCATCAGTCAACAAACTGCCATTCACTTCTAGAAACTTGTCCACCAACAGCATTAATCTTCCACCTCCACCCCCACCATAGTCCACAGTCTTACTTGTTGTCCCACCTTTACTTCCATAACTCCATGGTGTTTGCAATGTGGACCATCCATAAGCATCGCCGCCCCAGACATCCTCCGGCGTCTTCTTTTTATCCGTCAAACAACCAGCCCCTCTTCCACCATAACCCCCACCTGCTCCCTCCACTCCTTGTGGTGTCCCACTCGTCTGAGCAGGCGCTGAACCAGCCAAACCAGTGGTATTCACAGCAGAACTATTACTAAACGTAGCATTATCTGCCACCAGCTGGAACGTTCCAGCTAGAATCACGGAATTCTCACCCAAAGTAAAGTTCCCAGTGACATTAATTCCAATTTCGCAACCCAGGAAAGTACACTTAAAGGTAACATTAGGAAGGACATAAAAATTACCCTTCCCTTCTATATACACACTCTTGGTTATATTGACATTGGATACAATCTTACAAGTAGTATCCAACGATCCAACACCTCCTAGATCATCCTCACATGATACCGACGGCGGGTGCGGCGGCGGAGGTGGTGGCGCCGGTGGGGTATAATCTTGATGGAAAAGAATGAACTCAGAGTCTATATCCTCGTCTGAATAACCATTAATCGCTGAAGGGTTTACGAAAAACACTAAGAAGAGTAGAGTCAAATGAAGTGTGGCGAAGAAAGATAGAGATAAAGCCATTGACTAACAAAAATAGTCATCACATCTGACAGTGATAAAGATCGGATTGCATCGCAAAACGAAGAAGAACAAAAACCCACCTCAAAAACTCCGCCCAAACAAAGATTAAGCTTATATTTAGCAAAACCCAATTGGGTTTTTGCAAGAAAAGTAGAAAAACAGCTATAAATATAGATAAAAACAGAGTCTTGGTAGCAGAGAAAACCCTAGAAATTTTTTCTATTTTTGATGGAGAATCTCGTGGGAAAGGAGACAAAGAGGTTAGGAAGAAAAGGGTGCTTAGAGAGAGAGGAAAGTGGGAGATGAGGTGAGCAAATGGGGAAAAAGTGAAAATGAGAAGGAAGATGAGGGGAAGGGGGGGGGGGAGATGATGGGATTTTGGGGTTTTTGTTTAATTGGGGAATAGTTAAAAGGTTTGTGAGATTAGGTGGGAGTAAAAATTTTGTCTAAAATCTTTACGTTATAATAATTTCAAAATAAATAATTTGTGAGGTATAAAATATAATAATTTTGAGATAAAATATAAGATCATTTTACTTTGTATATAATAAAATAACTTATTTTAAGATAATTAATTTTAGAAAAACTCAGTTTCCAACCCAACTATTTGTATTATTGCTTTCCAATTAAATTGGACTTAGAAGAAAATATTTTTATTAAATGTGTTGACTTGTAGTAGTTAAAGAAAAAGGAATGAAAATGTTTTCAAAGTATTTAAGAAATCTCAAGGGAAGTTCTATTGTCCAAGAGACAGAGAGTGAGAAAAATGCTAATTTTGAGCTTGTATAGTGTAACAAATATTTTTCGTTTATTTTTACTTGTCACTTATTTTAAAATAATTTTTTATTTTTAATTGTAACTTTTGAGTTTGACATATCAAGAAAAAATAATATTTTTTCCATGTTTTACTCTCAGCATTAAATGCTTATTTTTAAAATCATTTTTTAAGACCTAATATAAATATTATTTAATAGAAATAGTGTGATAAAATACATATATCAATAATTGTTTTCTTAATGAATGAGTTAAGTCAAATAGTGACAGAAATACTTTTTAAGAAAATAAATAATATCAAATCAAAATAAAATAGTACTAATAGTTAAAGGGGGGAAATCTAAATTATGAAAATGAATTCATTGGCTCAAACGGTCAAACTATTGACAAAATTAAAAGGCAGCTTTTATGAGAAAATTACGATCTATATCTATTTTGAAAATATTTAACCCAAGTAGTTTATGCGAAAAAATTAGAGTAAATTTTAGGTTTAACAAACATAAAAATCATATTTGTATGTTATAGTGATAGTTTGTATAATTGCGCTCCATAGCAAACTTTAATTTTGCTATGATTATTAATCTGTATATTTCGGTTAGAGCCGTCAATATGGGCTAGGCCCGTTGGGCCGGCCTGGCCTAACTCGTGATTTAATAGGGTTGGGCTAAGATTTTTGGAGTCCATTTAAGAAAAGGGCTTTTTAGCCCGGCCTGAATAAGCCTGCTGATTTGTGGGGCTTGAGAAATATAGGTAGGGCTGGCCCGTGGGCCAAATAAAAATAATTAAAAAAATATAATATAATATTAAAATTTAAAATTAAAGAGAGTCCAAACTCAAAATCTATTTAATATTTAACTAATTGAAACCGCATATAAATTGCAGATGAAATTAAGATGTTAAGACAACCTTGCCACAAGCTGATTCAGATATGCTTGATGATCATGAAGTGTTTGATACGTCATAGATTTCATGATGTGTTAGATACGCCATAAGTTTCATGATTTTTTTAAAGGAGTTTATTTTTAACTTTTTTATGGTTGGAATATTGTCACATTTTTTTATGTTTTAATGTGACAAAAGAATTAGGTTAATATTTATATTTAGATATTTATACTTTTATTTGAAAAAACCTTAATAAATATTATAAAGATAATTTTATTTGTGGATTTGATTAACAAGTAGTAACATTAACACCATGTAATATTATTTTGTTGATATTTATGATAATATTTTTAAATTATAATTTATAATTTATTTTAATAATTATAAAAAAAATATAATTTTTAAAAAAGTGGGCTGGCCCG